>CM074490.1:2459081-2478487 GCA_037389245.1 Oryzias sinensis
TTCTGAGTTCCAGCATCTGGGTCTGTCTCGCCTGAAAACCATGACAGAAAGACTCAACAAAGACAGAGATATATAAAGTAAAGATGATTTAATCAGTCAATCATATCGTTGCTGTTGCAGAACTAATGCTAGCAGCGTTAGCTTAACGTCAATTAGCTAGCGCAAGTGCTCTTAGCTTTAACTTAAACTTTAACATCTGTATTCTGGTCATGTTAACAGGTGGTCCTTGTGTAACAACGCCTACCTTTCATTCCCCCAGTTAAATGTTTAAATATTAGATTAGGTGTTATGCTAATTGCTTTAAGAGCTTTTCTTATGTTGTTCCACCTTGGCTTGTTACAGTCAATCAAAATCGTGTACATCGTTATAATGTCATCATAAAATTCACACATGCTATATTTTACTGTTACTGCATTCCTTATTGCAATTACTGTAATGACGGTATCATTGAAATTCCATATGAATGACTAATATAATTTGCAAATTAGAGAAACCTCATTGAATATTATACAGTCAATATAGTCAACATTGCACATGCATCTCAATGTTCTTTTTAAATTTATACTATTTCATTTAATTTGATTCTTAGACCATTATGTCTTATAAATTGTGTTTCACATAATCCTCTTCTGTCCGCAGATGCGCTCCTGTGATTTCTCAGTCCTTCCTCTCCAATTCCTTGTCGCCTACACATCAGCATAACATCTCAGCATTGATGCTGTAGCATCAAACGCTGCTCCTCCAATAGACCTAGCTTACTGTGTTATTTCTTGTGCCATGTATTTACAGGAACTTTTTATTTTAATGTTACCTATTTTGAGATTGTTTCTGTGTTTTCATTATAATTTGAATGTTTTTTTTCCTTAAAACTCCAGAAGAATTACATCTTTCCAAATGTTAATATATTAATGAATTAACATTTTTACCAAAACATATAATAAATCATAACAAAAAACTATTTTCCTGATATCTCATAAGTATTACATGCTTCCTGGCCCACCTTCCTTCAAGTGGCTTCTTTTGGGCCAACTTTAACCTCAGAGAGAAAATTTGAACAAGACAAGAACAGCTACACTGGAACAGTAATACAAAAATGAATACTGTAAAACTGAACCTCGAATTGAGCTTTGACACTTTAAAGAAGCATGTGATGCACACCAGTCTCAATAACCCAGATAAACCATGTGACTCTCAGATTTCTGCAACTACCCCTGGCTGCGGCCTGGTGAATGCTTAACTTCGTGGAATGCTCGAACACTGCGGAATGCTAACCCCGCCCACGTTGAGCCTGTCTTTATCTTCGCATTTTAAAAGTTTCCATGTGCTAGGTTAGGGAGTTAATAAAATTAAGACTCAAAAGCACTACTTTTTGCTTGGCCTCACGGAGCCTGAGGAAGTATGTGTGGCCGACTTTTATCCTTGAACGCACTTAAAATGCATGCAGGCAATGGAGCAATGTGCATCTTGGCTGCATGTATTACGTGCGACCAATGTGAATTTCTATTGGTGTTTGTTGATCGCATGTACATAAATGCAATTAACCGCCTTTAGGACAGTTGTGCTTTAAGAATCTTTTTGTAATTGTGCATTTCAGCTCAGTTCATACACAACTCAAAGAGTGCACACTCTCTGTTGGCTCTCCAGCAACGGTTGTCTCTCTTGCTGCCCGGGAACATCTTTAATTTACAAACATCCTTGATTTCTGTGCAAAATGCTTCACAGTCGCTTCTAATAAAAAATTAAAAAAACAAAAGTTTCCCTCAGCTCCATGACTCTTGTAACTCATGATCGAACCGTTTTGGAGCTCTTTCAGAATTTCCTTCTGTTCGCTTTTATTACCTTCAGACCATCAGGCAGGGAATATCTTCCTTGAAACGACAGAAAAAAACGCACATTACATTTAAAAATACAAAATTGTTTTGGAAAAGCGAGCAATAATCCCAACAAAAGTGTTCTTTTCATTAATTTTTTGTTTTTACGTTGCTGCGTTCCGCCATTTTGAAAAGATCCCTGTCGCTGCACATGGAAATGAAGAAGACACAACTGCACTGATGAAGGAGACTCACATGCAGGGGCTCAGTGTGGGTGAGGTCGGCGTTCCGCGTGGTGACGTGGGCGGGGTTGGCATTCTGCATTGTTCCAGCATTCCGCGATGTTGAGCTTTCCCCAGGCCGCAGCCAGGGCTTACTCAACTTCTGAGCTACGGAGCTTATAAGTTGGAATGACATCACTCTTCGCTCAAGTCACATGAGCAAAGGAATGCTGGGTAATACAATCACATAGAGAAATGGGGAAAATTTTGGAAATTACTAATGCTCTACTCTAATTTGAAAACCATCACACACTTTCGATAAATTGGTGAAACAGAAAAAGACGCATATTAAAAACTTTAGATCATTTACAGATTTCACCAAATGTGTTATTTTATGTTTGCATGACATTTTATTGTGTATTATTGACTTGTTTGTGTTTAAGTTGTACAGCTTTTTTTTATTCCTTAGATTGACGCAGCTGTTATTCCACTGATGTCAGACACTGACTTGGCAAAATATATCCCCAAAGTTGGATATAGAGTCTCCACTGTTGCCTTCTGCAGACGAACAGCTTTGTCAGAGAGTGGGTCATCCAGGAAGAAGTCCATCCTTTCAAGACTGCGGCAAAGACTCAGTGGAACTGAAGAGATGCCTTTAAAAAAGCGGTTTTCTACACTCAAAGGAAATGTAAATGCCAAGTGACAAATGAGACGAATCGAGATTGGCTGGATGGACTTTGATTAGATTGCAGAAATATACAAACAGGTGAAGTCAGTTAATGGTGGTGGCACAAGGCATCTGTCAATTGAAAAAGAAAAAACTGTGGCAGATGTCGAAGTACTGGCTGAAAGTCTGTTCTTTCCTGGAGGCTTTTCAAAAAAAAAAAACATGCGTCTTTCAAATTATTCCACTCATATTGAGAGCTCCCAGATGAATATTTGTGATTCCGATATAATTGAGCAGTTGCATAGTCTTTGCAAAGTCAAACTATTGAGACTTTATCTCTGCACCAAAAAGAAAATGGAACGGAACCAGGCATTAGAAGAAGATAATGACCCAAAAAGCCAGTCTTCCATGATAGATCTCACTGAAAATGACCAAAGTCAGATTGTTGAAAATTTCGCATCATCAAATCAACATGCAGTTGGTGGAATATCCACAAGTGAAGATTTGGAGTTAGATGACACACTTGTATGGGATGGACATTTTACTGTAAGTGAAGATGAAGAAGCAGACACAGTTGTTATCTTGCGTGCTCGTGACACGGTGGAACTGAGAGTAGATGAGCCAAACAATCAGGCTATCGTTTCCGAAGGCACTGAAGATTTTCAAACAGTGGAACATTCAGCATCTGTTCCAAACATTGCAGAGCAGACTAGCACGGACGCAGAGGCAATGCCTGAACAACATTTTTCTCCTGTGACAGTGATTGTGAGAAGAGGTCATTGTCTTACTGATTTAATGTGTGCCTTTAAGGACCCAAAAGTTTTGACATCAGAGATTACCATCAAAATGCGTTCACCAAATGGGGAGCTCGAACAAGGAGAAGGGGCAGGTGTTTTTCGAGACAGCCTGACTGAATTTTGGACAGAATTCTATGACTGTTGCACATTAGGAGTTCAAGTGAAAGTCCCATTTATCCGGCATGACTTTCAGTTGGAAAAATGGCAGGCTGTTGCTCGGGTGTTTGTGGTGGGCTGGAAACAAGTTTCTTACTTCCCAGTTAAACTTGCTGTCCCCTTTCTGGAAAAGTGCTCTATGGGTCAGTAGCCAGTATAAAAGAATCCCTTTTGATGTATGTATCACAAGAGGAAAAAGATGTTATTGTAAAGGCTTTGGAGGACTTTGCCTCGGTGGAAAGTGATGAATTGCTTGATTTACTTGGAACGTTTGACTGTAGGCAACTGCCTACCAAAGACACACCCCTTCCCATTTTAACACAAATGGGGCACAAACTAATCATTCAGGCCCCAAATTATGTCATCAAGTGTTGGCAACCAATTTTGCACTCCATTAGTAGTTCACTTCCACGACACGATCTGGAAGACTTCATTACACAAAAAAAAACGACAGCAAAAAAAGTCAAGGACCACCTAAACTTTCCAGAGGAAATGACAGCAGACCAATCACTGATTGCTCGTTATCTGAAAAGGTACATAGGGGAAACCGATTCCAACATTCTTCCTCTCTTATGTTTCTGCACTGGATCAGATGTTTTGGACAACTCAATAACTATTCAGTTTGTAGAAACGTCTGAGTTCCTCCGGAGGCCACAGTCTCACACATGTGGATGTAAAACTACCGATGGGTTACCACAGCTATCCCGATTGCCGCAGCGAATTCAACAGCATACTTACCAGTGCCATGTGGGTAATGGATGTTATTTAAGCAGAAACAAATTCTAAGAACATCCAGCTGTTATATTAGTGTTTAAAGTTTGATAATGTTTTTGTTTGCCTTTTGGAAAGCAGACAATTCAGTTAATGTTTGAAGTACTGTTTTTTTTCTTACAGCTCATCTAAGGATTGTTTAAGGTGGCTGTATTCCCCCCCCCCGAAAAGCCAAAACCTAATTGTGGTTTGCACGAATGTGTAAAGGATACATACATTTGTTATTGATTTAGCAATTTTAATTATTTTAATTATTTTATTATTTTGATGAGCACTTATGTTTACCTATCGAATGTAGGCAATTCTGTTAAATATTTTTTTGCAGATTTCTTTGATTATTTACAATCTCAATAAGTGTTGTTCTTGTTTTTTTTTTTTTTTTGTATTTTGCGAACAAAAAGACAATAAACACTGGGGTCCGGCAGCGTTAATGGCGGAGTAAGACGTGTTTCTACGGCTCCCGCAGCTTAATATCCTGTTTGGTATATTTTACGAAGAAAACTACGACAAAAACGACCAGAAGTCTTTCTGAAGATGCCTAGACCACAGAAGACCACAGACCTGGCTGCAAAGACGGACAAAACTGGAAATAAGCTTGGAAATGAAACCGCAGTGAGGGGAGAAGAGCTAACGGCGGCTAACGAGCAAGCTACAGCTGCCCCCCCAGCGGGGATTCTGGATTTGGAGAAATTGGTGGAGAGAATATCCACTGAAGTGCACAAAGCCATGCTGAAAGCTGTGGAGGAGGCTTTTGATAAAAGGATTGAACCTGTACTGCGGGCACTACAGACTTGCACGTCGGAGATTGCGGGTTTGGGAACTCGGGTAAGCTCCGTGGAGCAGCGGGTGTCCGATCATGAGGACATCTGCAGCGGCCATGATGCGCAGCTTGCAGGTTTCAAATCTAAACTCGAGACGGCGCTCGCCAAAATTGATGACTTAGAGAACCGAAGTCGACGTTGCAACATCAGAGTCGTGGGGCTTCCCAAAGGGAGCGAGGGATCTAACCCGGTTCTTTTTGTGGGAAACTTTCTCCCGAAGTTGGTAGACGTGAGCTTCAAAGGAGGAGCGGTGAAAGTGGATCGGTGTCACCGAGTGCCGGCTGGGGGGAGGACCCCCGGAAAAAGACCTCGGGTATTTCTAGTGAAACTTCACAACTTTCAAGACAAAGTTCGGATCATGCAAGCAGCAAGGAAGAAGCAGGCGTTAAAATTTGGCGACGCCCCCATCATGATATTTGATGATTTTTCTGCTGCGGTCTCCAAGAAGCGTGAGGAGTTTTCCGCTGTGAAGCGCAGGCTTCGGGAGAGAGGCCTGCAATACGCAATGCTATATCCTTCTACACTCAAAGTTTGGCATGGGGGCCGAAGCAGGGCATTCGAGCGGCCAGAAGAAGCTGCACAGTTCCTGAATGGGCTGGCTGATGACGTGCCGACCCCCTCCTCTGGAGCTGCACAGGCACCGTGATGGTGGCTGTCTGGATGGGACTTCTGATGTTTATCTAACATGACTGTTGTTGGGGGTAAGACTTTTCCTTTTGTTTATACTGTGCAAGTATATGCTCCCCAAAACAAGTCAATGAGGAAAAATTGAAAGGAAACTGCAGGGATTATAATATGGAACTTGTATGAAGGCGAAGAAAAGCTGTGACATTTTTATTTGATAGTCATTTTACTGATCACAACAATGTTAATTGGGCTCACTGCCCAATACCCCTTCTCTTCTTTTTATTTATTTTTGAAATTTTTTCCTCCTGGTTTTACATAAAAATATTAATGTCCCTGGGGGTAGGACTTTTGATTTTTTCTTTGAGATTGTGGCAGGTAAATATTTAAGGGGATTGACATTTCGGTTTGTTCATAACATTGATATTTTCGGGGTATTATCCCCTCTTTTGCTTGGTCATGTTTTTTTTTTCTTTTTTTTTTTTTTCTTTTGTTGTAGTTATTGTTGCTTAAACTTCTATTTTGTTTTAAATAATTGTTATTCTAAAGAGCTGCGGACAGTTAGAGAAGATTGGGGTTATAGATGTGGGGCTGGTCCGGAAACTTTGTTTCCTTAATTTTCCCTGGCGTTCAGTTGGGGGGTGGTAAAGCGGGGGTAGGGGTTGTTTTTGTTTCTTGTTCTGATTCTCATGTTCACAAAAATTTTGCTCTGACCGGTTGTGGCGGTCTGTTTTTCCTTTTTTTTGTTTATTTATTTTTCTCTTCTTTTAGTTTCTTATGTGCATTTGGACCTTCTGCATCTGACTTTTTTTAAATACTCACAATGTCTGATAATGAAACTTTAATAAGAATCATGTCCTGGAATTGTAAAGGTCTAAATGGTACAGTAAAGCGTAATAAGATACTGTCTCACGTTAACACAATGGGAGCAGATGTGATGTTTTTGCAAGAAACACACCTTAAGATTTGTAGTCAAACTGTCCTTCGCAAATCCTGGGTTGGCCACTTATTTCACTCAAAATTTAACTTAAAATCAAGGGGCGTGGCTATTTTAATCAGGAAAAATATTCCATTCATCTGTAATGACTCAATCTCTGACCCACAGGGAAGATTTATTATTGTTACTGGAAAACTTTGTGGCACACCAGTTATCTTAGCAAACATATATGCACCCAACCACGATGATGAACAATTTTTTCAGAAAATAATTTCATATATTCCCAATATACATAGTCACAGCCTGCTACTTGGTGGAGACTTCAATTGTGTTTTAGATCCTTTGCTCGATAGGTCTTCCAATAGCCAACAAACACTTACCAAATCTGCCAAATTGATTAGACATTTCTTAAATTCAGCTAATCTGGTTGACCCATGGAGAGATCACAACCCTTCTAAACGTGAATACTCATTTTTCTCCCAGCGTCATAATTCATATTCAAGAATTGATATGTTTCTGGTAGATTCTAAATTAAAGCCGATAATTAAAAGAGTACAATATGAAGCTATCGTACTGTCAGACCACGGTCCAGTAACATTACTTCTCGGGTTCCCAAAATTTCCAAGCCCAAGAACATGGAAAATGAACAACAGTTTTTTAACGAATGAATCCTTTAAAGAATTCATTGACTCTCAATTAGCATTTTATTTCGAAACAAACGACTCCCCTGACATCTCTAAACAGTGTCTGTGGGAAGCAATGAAAGCCTATATGCGTGGCCAAATTATCTCACACAGTGTTTTTAGGACTAAAAAAGAAAAATTAGAAAAGCAGTCACTTGCCCAGCAAATTTTGAAACTAGATCAACAATACTCCTGTAATCCAAATCCTCAAACCCTAGTGGAACGTACAGCATTGCAGACTAAGTTTAATCTACTCTCTACAAATGAGGCAGTGAAATTAATAAGGCAGACAAAACAACATTTTTATGAACATGGGGAAAAACCAAGTAGACTTTTAGCTCATCAAATTAAAGTAATGGAGGAAAGAAATCAAATTGAGGAAATAATAACAAAATCAGGCACTAAAGCCACTGACCAACAAGCAATAAATACAGAATTTAAAATGTTTTACAAAGATCTGTACTCATCCGAAGTTGAAGATGCTAACCTTGTAAACAATTTTTTTGAAGATCTTTCTATTCCTCTAATTAGTCAAAAGAATAAAACAGAGTTAGAGAACTCAGTTACATTGGAGGAAGTAAAACAGGCCATTAAAGACCTTCAGAGCTCTAAAGCTCCAGGACCTGATGGCTATACTGTTGAATTTTATAAATCTTTTATTGATAGGCTGGCCCCGGTGTTGCTGCAGGTATACAATGAATCTCTCTGCCTTGGTAGGCTCCCTCAAACTTTGTATCAGGCAACAATATCTGTGATCCATAAAAAAGACAAGGATCCTACATCTGTGTCCTCATACAGACCTATAAGCCTTTTAAATGTTGATGCTAAAATTCTGGCAAAAATTTTAAGTAACAGATTAGAGTCAGTGCTACCTACAATTATCCATGCCGATCAAAATGGTTTCATTAAAAATAGACAGCTATCTCATAACCTTCGTCGTCTCTTTAATATCATCTTTACAAGAGGTGAAAAGTCCACACCTGAATTACTCATCTCATTGGATGCGGAGAAGGCCTTTGATAGGGTGGAGTGGTCTTACCTCTTCTTCACCCTTGCAAAATTTGGTTTTGGAGACAGTTTCATCTCCTGGGTCAAACTATTATATGCCTTTCCAGTCGCCTCTATTCAAACAAATGGCTATAGATCAGAATACTTTCCACTTGCCAGGTCCACAAGACAGGGCAGCCCATTATCCCCTCTACTTTTTGCTATTGCAATTGAGCCACTTGCAATCTCTTTACGCACTTTGGAGAACTATACAGGCATTTTAAGAGCTAAATGCGAACATAAAGTTTCACTTTATGCAGACGATCTGCTGTTATACATCTCAAACCCTAGCATTTCTATTCCAAGCATAATGAGAAAACTAGAATTCTTTGGATCCGTATCTGGCTATAAGATAAATATAAATAAAAGTATAATTTTTCCAATTAATGACACCCGTGTCAACATATCTGGACTTCCCCTCAAGATTTCATACCAATTTAAATACTTGGGAGTTACAGTTACATCATCGGTAAAAGAACTTTACAACCAAAATTTCGCCAAACTAGTTGAACAAACCACCATTGACCTTGAGAGATGGTCTTTTCTTCCACTCTCTCTAGCCGGCCGTGTGGGGGTGATTAAAATGACAGTGCTGCCCAAATTTTTGTTTTTGTTTCAATCTATTCCTCTCCACCTAAGCAAATCATTCTTCAAAAAATTAGACAAGATAATACTGGAATTCATTTGGAATAAGAAAGTAGCTAGGATTAGACGTGAGTTTCTACAAAGGCCAAAATCCTCAGGAGGGATGGGCTTACCAAATTTTCAGTTTTATTATTGGGCTTGTAACCTTAAAAATATTTCATATTGGATCACGGAGAAATCTCCAAACTGGATGGAGATAGAACAGAACCATTGCACCCCTTCTTCCCCTAAGGCATTTGTTTTTGCAGACATAACTACAATATCACTAAAAAACATTAAGGATTTGGTTGTATCCCACACAGTCAGAATATGGAAACAGATTGTGCGTCATTTTGGCCTCCAGGCAAATCCATTGTCAGGCCCTATTGTTAAAAACCATTTGTTTTCTCCTTCAATGAAAAATGATAATTTCGCTGACTGGTTTCATCGTGGACTACGTGTCTTCAAAGATCTCTATATTGATGGGTTGTTTCCATCATTTGAACTGTTAAAAGACAAATATAACTTGCCTAACACTCACTTTTTTAAATTTTTGCAAGTAAGAGACTTTGTTAGACATAACTCTCCAAATTACCCACATCTCCCAGAGGAATCTGTTACCGATTCATTATTTTTGAAAGACCCTGCGACTAGAGGCGAAATCTCACATTTGTACAACAAACTGAGCCACCTCAATGGCCATAGCACTCTGCAGCACTTGAGGGAGGCCTGGCAAGAAGAGCTTGGAATAAATATTTCAGAAGAGCAATGGGATCTAGCTTTAGGCTCCATACACACAACCTCAATCTGTGCCAGGCACGGCTAAATTCAGTTTAAGATTATACACAGGCTCCACTGGACCAGGCTCAGGCTGAGTAAGATATTCCCTGACGTTGACCCTCTGTGTATACGCTGTGGACAGGCTCCAGCATCTTTGTCACACATGTTTTGGGGTTGCTCTAGGCTGTCAAACTTTTGGTCTGATATTTCTCTGACACTGTCAGAAATTTTAAACCAGACAGTCAAGTTGGACCCCCTCATCGGTATTCTGGGAATCACTGACCCCCAAACTTTTAAAAAGAAATCGGAGCGTAGGTTAATTAAGTTCACATGCTTAGTTGCACGCCGAATAATACTCTTAAATTGGAAGCAAATACAGCCTCCCACACACATCCAGTGGATTAGAGACATTTTATGTTTTCTAAATTTAGAAAAAATTAGGTACACCCTGCAAGGACGGGAAGACCAATTTTTCAATGTTTGGTCCACCTTTATTAAGGAATTTGTAAAAAACAGTTAAATTTTTTTTTTTTTTTTTTTCTATTATTATTTCCACAAACTGTTCTTGTAAGCTGTTGGTGTTGTTCATTTGTAAAATATGTTAAAAACTCAATAAAGAGAAATTATAAAAAAAAAAGACAATAAACACTTATGCTATGGTTTGCACAAATGTGCAATTTTTTTTTTTAAATTTTTTTTTATAACACATTTTAATTACGTTTTGGCATTTGAAACACACAATTTTGATTAATTAAGTGTAGCTGCAAATGTTTTTGCAGAAATTACATTTACACTGTTACCTAAAACAGATTTTTAGTGCCACCCACCCGCAACATGGTCTGTTCACTCTCCTTCCCTCGGGATGAAGGTACAGGAGTTGAAGTGCAGGACAACCATGTTTGGTATGAATGTTTCAGATATCCTGTATACATCTTACTCCATCTTTATTTTTTTATTTAACAAAAAGTCAGTCAGCTTTATTGTCAAGTATGCTGCATACACATGACAAACAGCACATATGAAATTGCTTTCTTCTTGACCCATAGTGCAAGCAGCTTATAAAATAATAAAAATAACAGCAATCTAAATTGTGCAAAAGAGCAATGAGATGGTTGAAGTGACAATTCTCAGCACAAGTTTGTAACATGGAGTGGAGGGGGCAGAGGGGGTATGGCAGGGAGGGAGTTGAGTTTCGTTATTGCCTGATGGAGGAAACTGTCCTTGAGTCTGCTGGTTCTGGCCTGGAGACTTGGCAGTCTCCTGATAGCAGCAGGCTGAAGTGGTTCTGTGATCGATTACCTGCAGTCCTGATGGCTTTGCAGGTGAGACGAGAATGATAAATGTCTGAGAGGCCAATGAGAGGGACACCGATGAACTTCTCAGCTGTTTTTACCACCTTTACCCTTTAGGCATTTAGAGCAGACGCCAAAGTAAGCATCTCATTGTACAGGGAAAACTGTTTCCTTACTTTGCATATGACAATAATCCCCTTTGAATCCTTAAGTTTAGTCTGTCTGCTTTGCTGCTGCGTGGCATTCACTTGCTGCACTTAATGGTCACTTCAACTCTAATCTTGTAAATTTATGAAGAAAAAGTAGTAAATGTAAAACTTTAAATCTTGTAATGTTTATTCATTCATTCTTCTAAACCTATTATGTCCATTTCAGGGTTGTGGGGCTACCAGAGTCTATCCCGGCCACTCGTGAGAGAGGGCAGCAGACATCATGGACGTGTTGTCACTCTGTCGCAGGGCCACAATCATACTAATACATACCCTCACATTCAGACCTAGGGACCATTTAGAGTAACCAATTAATCTATAAAGCATGTTTTTAGGTCTTGTAATATAAATTTTTTTGAGTGGCCCTAAAAGTCTGTTGTAGTTACAAAACACAAAACTTATGCAATAAAAAAACAACTACAGATATATTTTCTACAATTAAACAACACCATTGTCAGTGCTCAATGTGATGCTGATTTGTTTTAATTTTAGTTGTAAGCAAAAGAACAAAACATGTTTCAATACAAAATCTTAGTATGTTATCCAGTCCTTAAACACCCTCAGCCAACTCTGAACGAATATTTTCCCTCAGATTAAGATATAAATCAAGCGACTGAGTCATGGTGGATGGGAACTCTAAGGCCGCCTTTACACTGCATGGTTCAAGTGACCCAATTCCGATTTTTCTCCTCTCACGTGGCACAGAACGGATATGATCGATTAATGTGTAAGCAGTACAAAAGCGCATGGATTCCGTTTTTCTCAGATCGGATACAGGCCTGTGGAAATAAATTTGAAACGAATCGGATACGTGCATTTGCGTGTGCCATGTAAGCAGACAAATCGGATATTCCCCAGTAAATGAGAGTCGTACCTCAGTGACGTCAATTCAGGACACCACCAACTGAGATCACATGACTTATAAAAGGTGCTTTTTGTGCGCTGATTTTGCTGTCAGCGTGTTACTTTTCAGCCTCAGGCTTCAGACCATAGTTGGAAACCGCTGTTATGTCCGGTCGGGACCCAAACTGTAACTAATGAAGGGGGACACCGTTGCTATGGAACAGGCTAAAAGCCGTTTATTTCTTTGGGGGGCGTGTATGATAGGGACCGTGTGTGTGTGTGATCGCACGCAAGCTTGCGTGTGTGTGTGTGTAAGGAGAGAGAGGGGGTGTGAGCGCGGAGCGGGGGACTGTCGGAGAACCGTAAAATGAAAATTAGGTGTCTCCCCTAAAAGTTTTGGAGTCTTTCTTAACCCCCTCCGGAGGCTGAGGGTTCAGAACGGAAAAGAGAACCCAGAGGAAATCTCCCGTGCGTTTCTGACCACGGTCGGAAAAAGAGAAGTCATCGCGCAGGAAAGGTTCAACACTTGGATCAAACTGTTAGTACAGCACGTCTGCAAACACTTCCTCATTCGAAACTCAGAGAGAGCACATAAGACGGCCGAGCAGCCCTCCTTTTTACTCCCCCGTGCATCCCCTCAGACGTGCCCAAGGCAACGCCTCCTTCTGTCGCCGCCTTGCCTCCATGACAACCGCAATCACAAAAGTCCGAAAGAGGTCTGCGGAAGGCGGAAATGCTGCTATGTAGTCCTCAGAACGTCCACGTTTGATAGTTTCAGCATTGTATAGTGTAAATGCAAAAATCAGCTACGGGTCACTTTTAAAAGATGATGTAAGTGGGTCGTCAAAAGAATCGGATATAGTCAGAAAATCGTATATGAGCATCAAGACCTGCAGTGTAAATGCGGCCTAATTGTGACTTTTGCATTGTTATTGTAAAAAGTTGCAGCTGCTTTTTGCAGATGGTCAGATCGTCGTTCAGTGGAACAAGGAAGTCTTCTGCGTCCCAGAGGTGTGGAGCCATGTACATGATATTTGGTATCCCACAGGGCACATGCTGGTTCTTAGAAGGCCTTATGCGGTGTGCATTCCAGACATTCTTGATGTCATTTAGTACCTCCTGTTGTAAAATATGAATACAAAATTTAGGAACATGGGGTACATATTATAAACAATGATCATCTTTGGTTTTCAAATTTATTTTAGATAAAAGAGTGCAGATGAAAATAAAAGAGATAGGAAAATGACATCAAATTATACGGTTGTGATGTGTTTGAGAAACAGTCACAAACCAGAAAATTATTCTAATTCATTTTTCTTCTCCGAGCAACCGACCTTGGGTCCTTTGAAAGGCGCTATATAAATTAAAGTGATTATTATTATAGCTCATCTATGTATTCAAGAAGATTTTATTTATATCGCACTTTTCACAATTGTTTCATTCTGTCAAAGCTGCTTTACATTAATAAAAGCAGGGGAAACACAAAAAGAACCGGTGGACAACATAATAAGCAGAGTCCAAGGGCTAAGATTAAACCGTACTGAGCATAGTAACATAAAATAATAATGTAAGGCTTTAATAATAATCATTGCATGGCTTTATACAGTTTGATAGAGTTACGTTACACAATTTCACTCATATATGCATTTCAATATAAAATTTAACCGTTTCATAATTACAGTACAACTGCGTTTTTGGAGATGTGAATTAAATATATGATTTGTAATTGTGATGTTTCAGCGGAGCGGTGAGTGTGTAATTATGCACTACTTACGCATTCAGGCGGTCTGCAATAGTTTGCCACGCTTTTTCTCTTTGCTTTATCACTGTGGCGGTGTTGCCTTTCTTCTTAATTATCTCTTCTACCTCCTCGTATGCCTCCATCAGGATTTGTGCTTCCGACGGGGAAAAGTAAGTGGCTCTAGTTGCCATGGTAAATCAGTTAATCTGTGATCTGTGGCGGGGTCTATTTGAGTGAGCCGTGAGCGCGCACATATCCAGGATTGGTTTCACCTGGCTTAATGAATCCGTGTCTGCTCATCCTGGCTTGGTCTTTGTGCAACCAATTAAGCCTGGACCCACATGTTTTGGCTTTATTGAGCTCAGCTGAGTCATTTATCCCGGATGTCTTAATTCT
This sequence comes from Oryzias sinensis, assembly GCA_037389245.1. Lineage (NCBI taxonomy): Eukaryota > Metazoa > Chordata > Actinopteri > Beloniformes > Adrianichthyidae > Oryzias > Oryzias sinensis. Next base: position 2,473,502 of record CM074490.1, read on the forward strand.
ATTTTTGTGCAACAGGCCTCAGGTTTCATTTGCTATTCATCTCCTTGTTGATAGACTTCTTGTTTTTATCTTATTCTGTTTTTTATCTTGAAAGGTGCTATACAAATAAAATCATCTAACAGGGGCTGCACGGTGGTGCAGTGGGCAGCCCCCTTGCCTCACAGAAGGTCCCTGGTTCAAGTCCTGGTTGGGGACCGTCCTGAAACAGAACATCAATGGGGGACCTTTCTGTGTGGAGTTTGCATGTTCTCCCCACGTGTTGGTTATCTCCAGGCTTCCTCCCACCTTCCAAATACAAGCTTCATCTAAATCAGTGGTCCCCAACCACCGGGCCACCGGACACTTGGCACCGGGCCGCGGGAAATTTTGACACCGGGACGCACAGAAAGAAAAAAATAATTTCCATTTTATTGTTATTTTTTCTCTCGAAAAAAACGTTTTATTTTGAAAAGTGACCGGATTCTCTCTGTTACATCCGTCACACTTAACGCACGTCAAAGTCGCGACACCAAACATCACGTGATACACCCCGCTAAAATTAAACCTACACAACCAAAATGAGCAAAACACAAACTTCTTTAGAAAGTTGCTTTGACAAGGGGAAACGGTCCAATGAAGGGACAGAAGAGGAACCTGCACCCGCTAAAAAAGGGAAATCTGCCTTTAACAGGCAGCGGTAAACGTGTCTTGCATTGTACCGGTCCGCGGTGACAAAAAGGTTGGGGACCACTGATCTAAATTGTCTATGGGTGTGTGATAGTGGCCCTGTGACAGACTAGCAAACTGTCCAGGGTGCCCCCTGCGTTTACCCTCAAGGGGCCGTGACCCCAAAAGGGATAAAAAGGCAGAAGATAAATGAATGAATCCAACAGCCTGTGCACAGTTTTGGTTTTGAGGTCATATTTGTTGGATTCTCAGAGTTTATCACATTGAATTTCAGGTGTTTTATGCTTCTCTTTATTTTTTTTAAAGCTTAAGATTCCTGTAGTTCAGGTCCAACCCCACCAAATCAAACACTGCAAACAATTATAAATGTAGTTTGACATTCATAGGATTGATTTTCAAAATAAATTGACAGGGTCAGGGGATGAAAGGAAAAGAATTTCAAAGTCAACCTTGTAAAGTTTATATATTATTCCTAATAAATTATTTGTAATAAAATTGTAGATTAGAATGACTAATGTTTTTTTAGTCCTTGTGCTATCCTAGGCACTTTAACATCGGGAGTTGGGTCATCTAGACCCACAAGACAGTGCGCTGAACCTTTTTTCTTCAATGATTTGTGATCTTCACTGGTGTCACCTTTATCCACCGTTGTCATGGTAGGGCTAACATGTCAATGTAAGGGTGGGATCATAGGATAGCACAAGGGTTAGTTTAAAGTCTGTTTGCATTTTTTACATATTCCCCTAAGTTCATTCACTGAATGTTGCAATAATATAAAGTACATTTTTGCACAAAAAAGTAGTCTTGACCAAAGAAAAAGTGAAGAAACATGAATAACAATGGGTGTTTCAAAATGAACCACACGAGTCTGTCAAGGATTGCAATTGCAGATCCAACATCTCTGAGGAGACTTGGACGCCAAAAGAAGGAATCCTTTCATTTATTGCATTTTTGGTCACTATTGATAAAAGAACCGACATCACAGATATATACAGCTGTACATATTTATTAATGGTGTTGAAGAGACCGTCACAGTGAAGTTTGAGTTGATAGACACAACAACAGCTGATGACATAGTCAGCTCTCCGCGCTACACAAGTAAACTTGTCACGTGATGTCAATCTGGTAACTGATGGCACCCCAATAAAGGTCAGGAAGAAGGCAGGTGTTGCCACAAAATTCAGGCAGCCACCCAGGAAAAGATTATTATATATTTCATTGTGTTTTGCCCTGTAAATGTGTTGCAGCACAGGATTTGAAGTTTGAGAAGAGAAAGGGAGGTTGACTTCAAACTCTTATGTTTTCAAATGTTTGCAAGTTTAATTTAGTTTTTATTGTTTTGCCTTTTTACATTTTAGGCAGGTGTTTATTTTTTCTCTCTGTAGGCCCTCTTAAGTTTATTATCAGGATTGCTTTAGTGTCAGATGTCAAATATTCATGTCATGGTGGCCTGTCAGACTCCTCCCCCTCCCAGCTCTGCTCCAGCCTCACAGCTGTGACTACTCATCTCATCGCCTCACCTGCTACTTAACCCTTGTGCTATCCTAGGCACTTTAACATTGGGAGTTGGGTCATCTAGACCCACTAGACCAGGGGTCAGGAACCAATGGCCAATATATGGCTCTTTTGATGTTCACATATGGCTCGCGGACAAATCTTTAATTATAAAATCTTTTTTTCATTAGATCAGTTCTTCTCGGGCGCGATGCGATGCCAGAGCGGCGCGCACAAGTAGCGGTGCTTGGAGAGAAAAAAATGTGGGCCAGCACCTTAAGTTTACAATTTTCTATTACATCACAGTTTGTAACAGCCTGAAACCTGTGAATTGCCGTGCCGCAACTGCGCAGGACTGGATGTGTGAGAAAGAAAGGAGGCGGGGGGGTAGTGAACCGCGCACATATTGTCATAACTAAAAACACGCTGCCTGTCACATGCTGCAGTGTGTGAGTGTGTGTTAGGCTCTACGTCTGCATGTGAGCAGTCTTTCTCACATCTAAAGAACATTTAGACCAACCTTCGATCACGTTTGACTGATGGAAGTCTCAACGCCTGCATGAAGCTGAAACTCACCACTCATCAACCGGACTAGACCATGAGCAAAACCACCACGCAGCACCAGAGTCACATTAATGCTAAGAAATACTCATCATTTATTAGCAACAGCATAACTATGTTATTAAAAAGAATCCACAGACTTATTGTACTTTAAAAGTGTTGAAATTACATCAAATGCACACATTCACTTGTATATTTAGTATTAAACATATTGTGGCAGGCTGAGCTTAACTGGGCAGCTGTTGGAATGCGTTATAAATTCCGGATTTCATTGAACATATCATGCAGAGATCTGATTGGCTATCAGTTGTGTCGCTCAGCCTGTCGTTGGGGAGTTTGGACAATGGGGTTCAGCTATGGGTCGAATAAGGGAAATTGGAGGGCTGGTGCGGGAGCGGTGGAATAAAAAGTTCGAAGAAGCTCTCGTCTCGGTGGGAGAGATTGAGGAGGAGCGGAAATAATTGTACGGCGTTTGTTACAGCCTGCAGTAACCAGAATAAAGAACCTTAAAAGAAGTTAAGTCTCCGTAACTCAATGTGGGAAAGGGATGCCACAATATTGTATGGCTCTTTCGAAATTATATATATAAATATGTGGCGCTTATGGCTCTCTCGGCCAAAAAGGTTCCCGACCCCTGCACTGACAGTGCACTAGCGTTGGGCGATGTCCCCTAAATTGGCCGTTGACGATGTCTGCAGTCAACCATCGGGATGGACGATGATATCGTCGGGGGGGGCTATTTTTAATTTTTCGTCTTATCGTTCTTATATAATTGCTATTCGTTATTTTACTTCATTACTTTATTTATTTTATTTCCCAAATAATGACTCATCCGATATGATCCAGTCTAAACTGGGGGAAGTGACTTTAAAAAAATAAAATAAACAAAATAGAAAAGAAGTGGTCCGGTCCTGCGTTTGATTAGACCGGTGGAGCGAGCGACCATGTCTCTAGCAGAGCAGACGGACTTACAGTTTTGTGTTTTAGGGGAAGTAAGGATGCTTTGTTACGTGTGGGAGACTTAGGACTGTGATTCGTCCCACAGCTCTACATGAAAGAGCAACCGGAATTTAGGAGAAGCGGGTCTCCCGGTAAAAGTGTGTGTCGGGGCGAAGCTCAAGGCGCTAGCTAACGCAGTGTTTCGAAGCAGAAAGGCCGGTCAGTCCAAACAATCACTTGGATTTGTGTTTCCAGTCATGTCCCGACAAAATAAAGGCTGATGTTATTCCCACATATTTACGTGCAGCCAGGATGCAGATTGCAGCGTTTCCTGCATGGATTTTATTTTCATTCTAATGTTGTTAGCCCGTGTTAGCATACTGCTTATCCTGGCTTCAGGCTCCGTTTTTCAACAGAAAAAGCACTGACCACACGGATTAAAATTAAAATGATGCGCGAACTGGTGCTTCATAATAACTGTAACATTAATAAAAGCACCTTTTGGAGATCATCTTGTATTATACCGGGCTGACGTATCTATGTATGTAGCCGCTCGGCGGAACAAAGTTTCACTTCCGGTTTTTAAAAACACTACTGCGCAAGTGCGAATGATTTATTCCGACCGAAAGTGTGACCCATGTGAATGTTTTTTATAATCTGAAAGACAGTTTTTCTGGGCCCATCTACACGGTTGGATTCTAATCCGACCAATAATCCTTATCAAGATATTTTGCACATGTAACCAGACGATGGTATGTCTATCGGCACAACCCTACAGTGCACTGAACCTTTTTTCTTCAATGATTTGTGATCTTCACTGGTGTCCATGGATTACATGAAATCTTTCCACCTTTATCCACCTTTTGTCATGGTAGGAATAACATGTCAATGTAAGGGTGGGGTCATCTAAGACAGCACAAGGGTTAAGGAGACTCACCTCCAGCATTCTTCGGCAGTTCGTTAACACTGATGGTGCTTTACCTCGCCTCTAGCCACGTCTGGCTTCAATGCCTAGTTCCTATGCTTACCTTGTTCTTTTTTCTTTTATTTTTTTTTTACTTGTTCTGTCCAACAGCTGGGCAGGCAGATGAGAACTGACGGCCTCTTGTGTTGGACATATTTTACTTTAACAACGAGGGTTATTAATCTTCAGACAAACCAAAGGTAGGGAAGGGCTGATCCCAGCCCCAGGTGTAGATGGGCAGCCCATCCAGCGCCGCTGGGCCCCCTGCCAACCCCCCCCCCCATCACAGGCAAAGGGACCACCCCCCAAAGCCAAGCCAGACCACCACTACACCCCCCCACCACCACCACGCACCCCCACAC
>CM074490.1:2478987-2489767 GCA_037389245.1 Oryzias sinensis
AAAAGCAGTTGAACATTGTTGATGCCTAGCCACAAAATGTGATGTATGTAAGCTCCGACTTTGAATGGATTTGGCAACTCCTGATTGTAAAAGGATTTTCAAATTTTGAAATTCAACAACATTATACGAAACTTCTCAGGACTTACATAAACAACTCTAAGTTTAGTTTGAATAGTTAATAGTTTAATTGGGCAACTAGACAAGTAGGAAAGAATAAAGCAAATATCTAATGTTTTGGATTGGAGTTATTAGAACTTTATAATTTATACAACTAAATGTGAAAGATTTGCTCCCCACATTTAAAGCAGCTGGAGCGCTGAAATCTTAGCAGCCCTTCAAACCACCACTATCACCATTATTCTGAAGTTTTTAGGTTTAACCCCCAATCTGAGGGCCCAAAAAGGTGGCATTTCAACCCATTTTCAGAGAACTTGTCATAATCTGGACATGCAAAAGACTGACAGAGCACAAAATGAAAATCTGTTATAATAAATTTACCATTTTTGCCATGTTGTTCATTTTGATTTGTTGCATAAATTCTTGAAGAATCAACGAAAACATATATTTCAAGGCTTTAACTTACATGGGCTTTCCTCATGTAATGAAAGCGATGTGTGAACCTCTTGGAAACATCTGTGTGTGAAAACCACTGTGATTTCTATACAAATGTCATCGTGAGTAAACTTTTTTCTCGTGATTCAATTCATTTTAATTAAATTTCATTTATTTAGCCTAAGTTCACAAACAGTTGTCTCAGTGGGTTTTGTACGGGTACAGCGGGGAAAATAAGTATTGAACATGTCAACATTTCTCTCAAAGAACATATTTCTAATCGAGCTACTGACACGAAATTTTGTTGCTAGCTGCTGGCTAGTCAGAATGTGAATCAGTGTGTCTTGGACCTGTCTCTGCTCCATGGACGTTTTCCCTATAATTGGTCTCTCTTATGCAGCGTCTATGGCTCATTTTATTCACTCAACGATCCTCGTTCGTTGCCCCCGCATGTTCTGCATCTGGTTCTGCTCCGCCTGTTTTTCCCCGCTCTGTGTACCCGAGTGGGTCCTGCCCTGTCCTCAGGGACTTGCGTCGGCCGCATTGGTGAGTGTGTCAGTCTTGTCGCGGCCTTGTTTTCTTGGCTGGACAGTTAATTTGTTGTTCACTCTCTGGTTTGGTTTGGAGGTTTGTGGGGGCTATGTTATGGATTCTTCCGGGGCATCGTTTTCAAAGCCACCACTGTGGGTGGCCCCTGGGAAGTGTTCAGGTTGACGTGACTTGATCTGAACCTGTTAGCGCCTCGCAGTTCATCTTCTGGGCATCGGTGGCCTGGTTCCCCATGCGCCTTCAGGATTAGTATATATATTTTTTCAGCTGCCCATGCTGTCTCCACGATTTTCCTCCGAACGCGATATAAGGCTTAGGATGTCTGTTGTCACTGATGGTCTCACTGTTCTGCCCCTATGCCTCTCAGTGGCGTCTTTGGCATTCAGTTGGCACTCGAAGTGTTTGTCGGTTTACCTTTCAGCTGTCATGGCAGTCTTAATAATATCAACTTTATTATCAGAAGCCCTTTAAGCAGATGACACTCGGCTAGAGGCATCTCCTTTAGAGGCTTGTTATTCTCCGCCTCTAAATGCTAAGGTTCAGTCTAGCTATAATACTTAAACCTACGATCCCTTGTGGATCTGAAGTTCTTCTTTTTGCAGTATCCAGACGCCCTTGGCTAATTAAAACTTCAATAGTCTGTGCTTTGTTGTCCACCTATTTGAGGACCACTGATATCATAACCGGCCGAGCTGCGATCCATTGCTACGAGGGATGTTGACCTTCCTCATCCACAAATATTCTTGGTCTTTGGTTACCCTTCCATCGCCTGCTCCTCGATGACCTTCTGAAGGTGCGTCCCTCTGGAATTGTCAAAGGTTACTTCTTTTACATTAGTGTACATTAAATTGGTGTTAAGATTTCTTGCAGGTTCTATATTTCTCTATCAATTCTTTGCTGGAATTTGTGATTCTGGTGGTTTTTATGGTGCGTTGAATCCATAAAGGGACTTTTTACTTATTACCTACTAAATTTCACTTTTCAGAATTGTTCTTTAAAATTTATATCAAGAATTTAAAACTGAGCGGTTTCTGGGTTATTTCTATATTCTTTGCCGAGACTAATTATGCTTTGTCTTTATCTATGCCAGAGGTTCCCAAACTGGGGGGCGCGCCCCCTAGGGGGGGGGCGGAGGTATTGCAGGGGGGGCGCGGTGAAGTTTTTTTTTTCCTACTTTATTGACAAACACATAATACAATAACAATGTGAATGTCTCAGGGGGAATTGAAATGTGTACATATTGCAGAAAAATATAAGAAATAAAACAAAAAGTATATAAATATATACACATACATATACAACATAAGACAAAAAGAATTATTACTTCAAAAATCTTTGGGGTTTAATAAAATTTAAATCTTTCAAAAATTAAATTAGTTCGAATTGCTTTTTGGTTTTGCAGATGTTTGATAATGGTACAGTACTGATTGATTTCACTCAAAAACTGCTGGAATTTAGGTTTGGAGTTTGACCGTTTGGCTTTACGGATATGGAATTTTGTCAATAATAAAAACAATTGTGTAATGAAGATACTATCTTTGTCTACTTTGACATTAAGGTGACCCAGAATAATGTCTTTATCTAAAAATGTAACAGTTTGTTTAGTTATATTTCCAATATAGTTTCCCACTTCAAACCCAAAACTTATTTGTGTGTCTGCAGTCCACAAACAGATGATAAATAGTTTCCTCCTGAGTTCCACAGAATGAACAAAACAGGTCCATGTCCAACAAATCAACTCAAAGTTTTTTTGGTAGGATATATACAATGCAATATTTTGAAGGACACCTCTTTTATTTTGTTATTTAGACAGTATTTATTGCTAATAGTCCAAGCATAAGTCCATTTTATGTCCACAAATTTGGATTCCCAATAAAACCTCCCAGCAGGTAAGGTTTGTGGTCTGTAAAAGATTTCTTATTTGTTTATTGGAAACTGAATTAACACAAATATCCACATTGTCCAAAAAAATTTTCTTGGTTCTTAATTGACTCCTGTTCTAAATCCCTTTAAACAGTTGAAGTAGACTGGTTGGAATGGCATCTAACACTATGGCATATTCTCTGGGTGGAACAGGAATACAGAATTTTAAAAGAAATTCTTCAGACGTCAGAAGATGTCCATGAGAATTGAAAAGTTGTCTGATTAAAACAATATCATTATCATACCATCTAGGAAAAAAAGTGATTTATTCTGGTATTGTACATTACTGTTATTCCAAATACAACAAGTTGTTGGAGAAAAATTATGTTTATAAAGGAGTTTCCAGGCCAGCAGGGCTTCTTTGTAAAAGTTTGAAAGTTTTGTGGGTAATTCTTCTGTTTTACAATTACATTTTAGCAAGAATTTAATGCCTCCCATTGTGTCAAATGTATATTTGGGAAATGCATTCCATATATTGTCTTCCCCTTTCAATAAATTACTTAACCACTTTATTTTAAAAGAGTTGTTTAAAGTTTCAAAGGTTAATACATCCATGCCCCCATGTTTTCTGGTGTTACACAAAACATTTTTCCTTAAGTAATGACATTTTTTCCTCCAAAATCAAATAATGTTTTGCTTAATAGGTTACAGATGTGTTTTGGCATTTCTAAAGGCAGAGACACATAGACAGATCTAGAGATTCCTTCAGCTTTAGATAACAGAATTCTACCGTTCAGAGAAAGATTTCTCATTAACCACATGTTATAAGGCGCGGTGGAGTTTAGAAACAAAGGATTTGTATGTTTGTGTCAGTGTGGGGGGGGCTCGAATATATTGTAATTTTCAGAAAGGGGGGCCCTGCAGAAAAAGTTTGGGAACCACTGATCTATGCATTGCATCCTGAGCCTGCGAACCCCTACTTCCCGGTCTGCTCTCTGTTTCCGGCGAATGATGTCACCCCTGCACTCCTTGATCTGGTGCTGCAAAGACGTCTGCTTGTCCTGCGGTCTTCCGTCAGACCTTTCCACCCTGCACTCCCTGAGAATAGGCGCCGCTACAACTGCTGCTCTTCATGTGCCATCATCTCCGCTAAAAGCAATGGGAAGGTGGTCCTCTTCCGCTTTTCAGAGATATGATAGATTAAATTCTGATGAAGAAAGAAATAAATAAAGAAAAAATAAGTCTGGTTTGAATGATAAATATGTTAAGTCAGGTGGAAGCCGCGAATGAGGAGTATTAACGGCATTGGTGTTAAAATTGAATCAGGTTGTGTAATCTTGTTGGCTTCCCTTCATTCTTCCCTCTCTCTTCAGGTAGTATGTTCCCCTGGTGAACGGGAGCAGCCCAACGGTCAATGGTGCCGGGTAAACACATAGCAGATCCACTAGAGAGAATGTTCCCTTCGTAGAGTGGTTCTCGAACGGGAGCGGCCAAACACTCAATGGTGCCGGGTAAACACATAGCAGATCCACTAGATAGCATGTTCCCTTCGTAGAGTGGTACTCGAAGGGAGCGTCCCAACGGTCAATGGTACCGGGTAAACACATAGCAGTCATACTGGAAAATGAAATGAAATGAAGTGAAAATGGAATGCACACACCTCATCTTATTTACACACTGATTATACACTCACATTTTCTTCTTCTGGATGATCTTGATGTTGGGGGTTGTTACCCGAAAGTGTTTGGAAAAAGTAATTGTCTCAAGGACTTGAACGGAGCCTTATGCAAAAATGAAGATGTGAATCAAATTGTGAATGTCAACCTAAAGATGTTGTGAAATAAATATCCTTCTGCAAGAGTTGTCTGACTGAAATTGAATATCAGCTTGTATAATAACAACGCAATTCTGACCAATGCCTCTGAAAACATTATGCAAAAAAGACAGTAAAATGACTTACCTCCACTTAAGGTCATGGGATGCTTCAACACTTTTTACCAAACCCTGTAAAACTGCAAAAGTGAGCAGCAGTCTTCCCATCTTTCCTGTACTCGACATCTAAATTTGCTGTTTCCCATATCCTGGATCCCAAAACACAAGTAACCTAAAACAATGCCTTCTTTGTAAAGATGGGCGGTGGGGAGAACAAACAATCAAAAACACAAGTAGTTGCCTACATAATGAAGCTCCTTGAAATATGGATATGCCTCCAGAATCTTTGTAGGTCTATCATCTTCTTTTAGGACATCACTGTCAATAAAGGTTTTTCTGGACTGAAATCCGAGGTCAAGGATCTAGCAGACAGCATCTTGGTTTTGTTTTGGTTCTCTATACATCTATTGCAGTGTCGTGTCATGTCTGGCCTGTATTTCCAGGCTATCTGTTTCTGCTAAAATGAAAAATAAAAATCAGTAAAGATATCAGACATATTCTGAATTATATAATGGGTTTTAGCAGACATGAACTGTTATACTACCTTTATTTATACTCTAAAGAGCCACATGAATACAAAGCAAATGAAAAGCATCCTACACCGCTGTATATAAAAGCTTCTTTACAATGTAAATGTAAACTGTCACCTTCACTTTCCAGGCTTTCTCCAGTTTTTCTCTTTGTTTTCTCAAAGAAATACCAGTAACTAGTATTTCTCCAGTTACTTCTTTCTGATGTTCCCATCACTTGGCACTGCCACATCCACCACAACGGGTTTCTTCTGTTCTTTATCCACCACTACAATGCCTGGTTGGTTTGCCATTACCATCCTGTCAGTCTGGATCTGTAAGTCCCACAGGATCTTTGCCTTCTCATTCTCTATCACTTACCACATGTATGGGACTGAGGTGTTTCCACAGCTTCATCAAAATTCCTATGAAGGCTCTTAAAGTCCTGCTGATGTTGTAAAACTCCAAGTATTCAGTGATCCACGTGTGTGGCATTAAATCATAGGCTTTCTTGTGATCACTCTTGAGCGACTGTTCTGTCAGCCAGGAGTTGGTGTTTGGCTCATCTGGAGTCTCTGCCAATGGACTTATTTGTGTTGCTCATGTATTGATCCATGTGCCCATTTATCTTGGCTGCAATGATCATTTTTTGGGGATGAAAACAATCTTTACAGTTACTTCCATGGACGTATCAATGCCTCTGCCCCTCGTTTGCAAACAAGTGATCTGCCATTTGAGCTAATACCCCATGAAAAGCCTACAATTTGTTGCTCAAATCCGAAAACACTTTTTGCTTTAATGATAGCACAGCTCCTGCAAACCTTGTTGCATACCACAAGGTTTATTTTATTTTTTCGTTCCTTCTAAAATGTTTCAACTTGGTGGAGTGGATGGAGTAAACAGGCTACCTCAAAATAACAAATTCCATAGAAAGCCTGTGAATCCTGTGATGTGTGGCAAGATGTGCAGTGGCCCGATGGGGTGTCCGAGCGGTTAAGGAGATGGACTGCTAATCCATTGTGCTTTGCAAGCATCGGTTCAAATCCCATCCTCATTGAACATGTTGTTGTTTTTTAGAAGGAAAACAGGCTCTTCAATTCATATGTTGGTGTCTACGTTTTGTGGGCACATACAGTCTAAAGAACCTTGAACACATCAACAATGCCCAGAGGAAAAATATGTTGCAAATGAGACCAGTCTTTTACATGTGTTACCATGTCTCTGTCAAACCCATCTGTCATTTCACTGTCAATGTTTAAACTGAAAGTCTGTTTGAGAACTAGTTAACAACCTTGGAAAACGCACTCAAATAAAAACATTTGTTATAGAGAACAGAGAACTAGAGGCGTCCAACACGTTAGTGACAATGAGGCAGTCTTCATAAAGGAGATTGTTTGCCTTTTGGGTAAGTTTAATAACAGTGCAGTTAGTCATGTTTGACTAACTGGTCAAACATCTTGACCACAGATACTAGAGAATGAGGGCATCGATCCCTCTACCTCTCACACGCATAGCGCGTGCTCTACCATTTGAGCTAATTCCCCCTTACCACTATTGGAATCTTTTTAAATTGAAACTTTTGTACGTTTACAGCACAAGTCTTTTGAACTTTGTTGCAAACCCAAACACCCTGGTTTTAGCTTTTATTCTGGAAAATCTCAACTTGTTTCAGTGGTTGCTAACCACAGGATTGCGTAGTATCCACAGTGACAAAGCTTTTACCAGCACGCTTGGTGGCACCACATTTACAAAGGATAAATACGTGGGCCATTTAAAAAACAGCTAGATTGAATAGGGACCCATTCACTATGTATTTAGTTCTGCCAAATAAAACATACTAGTCCACCATCTTTTCCTGATGTTCGCTTTTTCTAAGGGGCAATCTGCCTGCATTTTTTTCCAGTCATCCATTTCTTGTGAGCATGTAAATAGACACATTTCTTACCATGATCTGCTGTCGTCTGTCACTCTCAGTCTTGCATTTTGTACAGCACACTTGATTTAAATCATTGACATAAACATGTGAAAGCCAGCAGGCCACTGGCCCTCAGGGAAGCAAGCCCTGATCAAGAAGCTTTCACAAACGTTACAAGCCATACCAACAACAGACTTAAGTCTTCCACTCATGCCTTAAACTCTTACGCCAATAGATTTAGAAAGCTTAAATAGAAAGGAAAACATTTAGTCATCTTTACATTACAGTACAAGGGTATTTATACTGTAAGCATTGCTATTTATTTTACAGAGAGCAAAGGCTTCTTCTCAGGAGAATGAGAGTATCGATGCCTCTGCCCCTCGTCTGCAAAACAAGTGATCTGCTATTTGAGCTAATACCCTCTGAAAAGCCTACAATTTGTTGCTCAAATCCGAAAACACTTTTTGCCTTAATGATAGCACAGCTCCTGCAAACCTTGTTGCATACCACAAGGTTTATTTTATTTTTTCGTTCCTTCTAAAATGTTTCAACTTGGTGGAGTGGCTGGAGTGAACAGAAAATGCATGCAATAGAAAGCCTGTGAATCCTATGATCTGTGGCAAGATGAGCAGTGGCAAGATGGGGTGTCCAAGTGGTTAAGGAGATCAACCCAGTATCATCCTAAAATGTGTAGTAACTATGTTTGTCCACATGGACATTTGTAGAAGTTTCACAAAAACGCCCCCTAAATTGTGAGATGGATATATTTCATTTTCCTATTCATTTTCTATGAGCCTTCTCAGGATCACGTGACTCACACAGCCATGTCAACAATAGAGGACACACTGCAGGACAGGCCATAGGTTATGACCAAGTTTAGAGCGCGCCCCCTGCTGTGGGTAGGCTGTATGACATGCTGTGTGAAATCCATGCAGTGCAAAAGGTTGAGAAACTCCTTTGAATGAGCATCACTATCTTTATCAACATGTAGGTTAAAATCTCCAGTTATTAGAACTTTACTATATTTGGAGTATATTATTGATAAAAATTCAGAAAATTTTTGAATAAAACAGGAGGGAGGCTTTGGTGGTCTGTATACAGTAACACATACAGCGGGGAAAATAAGTATTGAACACGTCAACATTTCTCTCAAAAAACATATTTCTAATCGAGCTATTGACACGAAATTTTCACCAGATGTCGGCATCAACCCAAATAATGCACATATAGAAAGAAATCCAAACATTTATGTCCATAAATGAAGTTATGTGTAATAAAGTATAATGGCACAGGGAATAAGTATTGAACACGCTTACTGAAATTTATTTAATACTTAGTGCAAAAACCTTTGTTGGTGATTACAGCCTCAAGACGCCTGCTGTATGGAGAAACCAGTCAAAAACATTGCTCAGGTGTGATTTTGGCCCATTCATCCACACAAACTGCCTTCAAATCTTCAAGGTTCCGGGGGTCTCTTCTGTGAACCTGGATCTTCAGTTCTTTCCAAAGATTTTCAATTGGATTCAAGTCTGGTGATTGACTGGGCCATTCTAGCAGCTTTAGTTTCTTTTTCTTCAACCAGTTGAGTGTTACCGTGGCTGTGTGCTTGGGGTCGTTGTCTTGCTGAAAGATCCACCCTCTTTTCATCTTCAGCAGCCTGGCAGATTACAGCAGATTCTGATCAAGAATGTCTCTATACTTTTCTCCAGTCATTATTCCTTCAATGATATGAAGTCTACCAGTACCACATGCTGAAAAACAGCCCCACGACATGATGCTCCCACCTCCAAACTTGACTGTTGGTATGGTGTTTTGGGGGTGATGTGCGGTGCCATTTTCCCTCCAAACATGTTGTGTCTTATATCATCCGAAGAGTTCAATCTTGGTTTCATCTGACCAGAGTATCTTCTCCCGGAATGTCATGGGTTTATCCAAATGTTGTTTCGCAAAGTCCAAACGAGCTTCAACATGCTTTTTCTTCAAAAATGGAGTCTTGCGTGGTGTGCGTGCATGGAGGCCATGGCGGTTGTGTGCATTACTTATTGTTTTCTTTAAAACAACGGTACCTGCTGATTTCAGGTCTTTCTGAAGCTCTCCACGAGTGGTCCTGGGCTGTTGGAGAACCCTTCTGATGATTGTTCTGACTCCTCTGTCTGAAATCTTGCGAGGAGCACCTGGCCATGGCAGGTTTATGGTAATGCCGTGTTCTTTCCACTTCTGGATGATGGCCCCAATGGTACTCACTGGAACTTTCAGAAGTTTAGAAATGTGCCTGTAACCAATGCCTTCAGTGTGTTTTGCAACAATAAGGTTACATAGGTCTTTGGACAGCTCTTTGCTTTTACCCATCATGCAATGCTTCTTGTCTAACACCTTGCTGGTGAGAAACCTTTTTTAAAAGGCATCAATCAGGACTATACCAGCTGATATTACTTTGCACTAATAGGGGGCAGGTTAACCTTCTGAATACTGACAAACTCCAGCTGCTTTCTTGGCTTGCCAGACCTTTTTACCCCTCCTTTTCTTGATGTGTTCAATACTTATTCCCTGTGCCATTTCACTTTGTCACACATAACTTCATTTATGGACATAAACGTTTGGATTTCTTTCTATGTGTGCATTACTGGGGTTGATGCCGACATCTGGTGAAAATTTTGTGTCAATAGCTCAATTAGAAATATGTTTTTTGAGAGAAATGTTGACGTGTTCAATACTTATTTTCCCCGCTGTATGCAAGGATATACTATTCTATTCTCAGCATATCTCTGCACGTGCAAAAATCGAAACATAACAGCTCTGCGTCTGGGTAGGGTGCACCTTGGTTCCTTATGAGCCTTACCGCTGTTATCTTGCTATAAAGAGGATCAGTAGCAACACCCTACTGAAAAAAATGTTGTCAAATGTGAAGTGGAGTGAAGAGCTTTCCAGGAAAAATGGACAGAGTTTTTTCTTTCTTTCACGAAGCTGAATGCAAAACCCAAATGCTTTGTGGTAACGCTTTCTTTTACAGTACAGTACTTACAGTGTACTTAAGTGGTATTTACATGGTACTTATAGTGTAACTACTGGGTACTTTCAGGGTACTTACATGGTACTTTTTATGGAATTTACTGGGTACTTACAGTGTGTTTGCATGGTGCTTTCTATGGGACTTTACTGGGTACTTTTTGTGTCGACTCTGTACTTACATGGTACTTACTGTGTATTTATATGGTACTATTTGGTTCATACCTATGTGGTACATACTGGGTATTTATAATATTCTTACTGGGTATTTACATGTTGTGCAAAGGTGTCTTTTATGGTACTTACCACATGTAAGAACAAGGTAAGTACAAATAAAGTACCTTGACCTTTAGGTCTGCACTCGCTGCACGTTTCATGGTATTTACCATGAATTTACCACAGAAACTACCCCTTAAGTACAGTGAAACTGTAACTGTAAAAGAAAGTCAGCCCT
>CM074490.1:2489776-2503014 GCA_037389245.1 Oryzias sinensis
GGGCTGACTTTCTTTTACAGTTACAGTTTCACTGTACTTAAGGGGTAGTTTCTGTGGTAAATTCATGGTAAATACCATGAAACGTGCAGCGAGTGCAGACCTAAAGGTCAAGGTACTTTATTTGTACTTACCTTGTTCTTACATGTGGTAAGTACCATAAAAGACACCTTTGAACAACATGTAAATACCCAGTAAGAATATTATAAATACCCAGTATGTACCACATAGGTATGAACCAAATAGTACCATATAAATACACAGTAAGTACCATGTAAGTACAGAGTAGACACAAAAAGTACCATGTAAGTACCCAGTAAAGTCCCATAGAAAGTACCATGTAAACACACTGTAAGTACCCAGTAAATTCCATAAAAAGTACCATGTAAGTACCCTGAAAGTACCCAGTAGTTACACTATAAGTACCCTGTAAATACCACTTAAGTACACTGTAAGTACTGTACTGTAAAAGAAAGCGTTACCTGCTTTGTATGTCATTAACATCGCAGTGCCCATAGAATATGACATTCAGCACCACTAAGAGACTTACCATAAAGAAAAGTTTCTGGATTGCTTCAGTGTCAGATGTAAAATATTCAGTCTGTATGAATTTGAATAGACCAACTTTTCTTTTATGAAATTCATTTTATTTGAGATCCATTGGCCAAAGTGATTAGGCTACTATGTTGATTTGAGGCATTTTTTCCAACTGAGTAAAAAACTAAAACAAAGCTGTTATTTTACTTTTATGTTACTGGTCCGGCCCACTTGAGATCAGACGGGTTAAATGTGGCCCCAGCTTTAAGTCATTCTCTCCTGCGTGGACTATTACTGTGTGTGTGGAGGGGTTGCGAAGGGAGAGCTGGTGGGCAGAGTTGGTGATGTCTCGGACAAGGGCGCCTGGGCGACAGAAGGTGCGGCTCCCGTTAACGCAGACATGCCTGACCATAGAGGTTCTCACGACGAAGGAGCCAGGGGGGTCCCCGCGGCTGCGAGATCTGGCAGCCGAAGAGAGCGGGCCCGTCGCAGCAGGAGGACAAGCGGGAGTTGGCGTTACATCTGTTGCGTGAGCAGGGGAAGCAGCCGATGAGGGGGGCGAGCCGGCAGGAAGAGGAGAGGTGGCGGCGGTCACGGCGACACCTGCCGCGAGGGGAGACGCAGCAGACTTTGAACCTGACGCCCCGGTCACGACTGCAGATGGAGACCCCGCATTGTTTGATGATCCCATGAGGACGTGCGTAACGTTCGGGTTGCAGCGGCTGTCAGGGCGTCTACTCACTAAGACTCTCAGTAGCTGTCGGCGTTTGGCGGACGATGAACCTCCAGATGCCGGGCGGCTTTCTTTCTCGGGCCGAGAAGCAGCGACAGGGCGATGGTTTTCTCAGCTGAGTGGAGGAGCAGCTTCCACAACGTCGTCAGATGTTGGACCCGACAGAACATCATAGCAGTTGGAGAGAACAAGCCCATCACGGTCCAAGGGTGTTTTCCTGCGGCACACCACCTCAGACCAAAGCGGTTTTGGTGTGGAGCTCGAGGAAGGCCGCGGCGAGGTGTCAGGATCCCAGTGAACCGTGTCTTCCACAGCCGCTTTCAGGGAAGCAATATGCATGGACTGTTGATGTGCCAGGTCCAGCAAAAAGTTCAACAATCATTCTTTGACCTCAACTAATCAGAGAGTTTCTGGATGTCCTTTTTGAGGTTTGTGATCTGTGTGTCAGGGTTTGTTGGTGCAGTCACGGCAGTGGAGATGTAGCGGCGGCAGCCGTCTTGGAACACACCTGTCATGTGGTAGAATGATGTAGAATTCAATGATGAATTCTGTCAATGATGTAGAATTGTTCTCTTTCATGAGATGGACAGTGGGTGAGGCACGACAGATTGCAGTAAAACTATAAACTAGTTGGCACATGAAATTGAGGTCACTTGTGGTCCGTGATGAAATTCATGAGCCTAATTTCTTTCTGTCCTTTTTCTGAGTTGATGTCGCGCCTTCAGCGCAAGGTTCTGGGATACCAGCACAAGTTCCACCGTTAGAAAGGATGAACGCAAAATATGTTGGTGTCAAAAAAAATCTTTAATATGTACCAGTGGTGACTGCCACGAGGAAAAAAAGCTAAAAAATTCCAAAAGTCCCAAAAGCATAAAATGGCCAGGTAAAAAGAGCAAAATCGATCACAAAAAAAACACGCTTATAAAAACACATTAAGAGTCCATCTTGGCAGTTCATGCATAGTAAAGAAAAAAAATAGGAAGTCCTTCAATTTAAAACAGTGGGTGAGCAGCAGTCCACAAAAGGGGTCCCGATTAATACTTTTCTGCTCCAGCAGTGGGCCCCTTCCTGCACGCCACTGGAATGGGAGAAGGAAACTCAGCTGCAGTTCAACAAGGCCAGACAGTAGCCACGTTCGTGCGCACAACACCAGTTACGTTCCTTTAAACTTAGCTTTAGAGGCGATTCATCACATCCATTCCAGGCCCATCACAACTGGCCTCTGGGGTTGGTCCTCCTCCGCAGCCCCCCTCGCTCCGACCACACGCCTCTCTTCTCCAGTCGGCTCTCCTGCTGGTCCCTGGCCGCTCTCTGGTGGTGCTGTTCTTCTGCTGCGAGCTAGCGCTCGATCGTCTGCCTGACTCGTAGGGCGACCCGTTCTGGCACCACTTCACCCCGAGCTGCTTCACCCGGTGAGCGTTCCTTCGGGGGGGAAACTCCTCCGCTGTCGGTCCGAAGCCTGCTCCTGCCGCAGCGATCCTCCCCTGTGTCGGTCCCGGCACCTGCTCGTCTGGTGGTGCTGCACCGTTCTTCCCTGTCCTGCTTTCCCTCGCGCCCCGCTCAGTCAAACGTTCTCCTCTTTATAGACTCCTGTGTGCTTAAGGTGCGGCTCATCAGCAGGTGTCATGCATGACCAATCAGTCCATGCAAGAGTTCATGCAAAGAATCAAGGAATCCACTACAAAGTCATGCAACAAAGAAACCCACATAAATATTCAATAAAAAAAAACATGTGATAAGCCACCCGACATTAACATTACACTAAAATCTCTATTAAAATGTCAGTAATTTCTTCTAATTATGTTTATTTAGTCGTGAAACTGCTACCACAATAGTGTTGAATTAATGCACTCCATTAACTCCATCCGGTTCTCATAAATAAAATAAAAACATTTATCACTCAAAACAATCTTCAGAACTCCAACCCAGTAGATATGCCAAACAAATTAATTAAAAAAAGCATTTATGTACATTAAAGTTCTACTTTAAAATAGAAATAATGTAAAAAAAATGTTTTTCCTTTTTTTATTTACATTTCCGCATTGCATATTAGTCTTTCTGTCATGGTGCCTCTGTCAGACTCCTCCCCCTCCCAGCTCTGCTCTGCTCCTGACTCACAGCTGTGACCTATCATCTCATCAAGCCTCTGCTCTTCATAAGAAAACCCAGCTCCAGCATTAATCGCCAGTCCCTTAACCCTGATGGTGCTTAGTCACGTTGACATTCGCGTTGACATTCGCGTTGAGATTCACGTCTGGCTCCCCTTGTCTCGTACCTTGCTAATTGTGTCTTGTCTCCTCTGCCTCTGGTTAAATCTCATGCCACGAGAGTCACCAGAGTCTAACACAACCTTGAGCAGCAGCAGTCTCAAGCTGACGCCTTCCATCCTCAAGAGCCACAGTTTCTGTGCTCCGCAAGAACTCCAGCCACGCCACTTGTCAAGAACTCCAGCAACGCCACTCGCCAAGAACTCCAGCCTCGCCTCTATCAACAGCCTCAGCCAAGCTCTTCGTCTGGAACACCAGCCACGCTCCGCGCCAGGATCGCCCACTCAGATCTACAGTCACGTCTGCCCATAGTCCTGTCTTGATCAGTAAAATAAATCTTTACTTACCAACCACTTACCTGTCTTTTCCTTCTGGGTTCCAGCACCTGGGTCCGTCTTGTGTTCCGATCATGACACTTTCCTCCAATCACACGACTGCATTCGGAAAGAGGAGAAAGTGTAAACTTGTATTTAGTCAAACTATTCAAACTTGCAAATGATGCACAGAAAAAGTTCATAATAGCAGCTTTTCTGCAACGTCGACATAGAGATGTTTAAGACGAGTATTGTAAAGTTCTTTGTGCTATTCCTTAAACTGAGATAAATATGTTAGTTAAAATAAAGTAATAATGCATAGTTATTTTATAATAAAAGATCAAAAAAGGCAAATTAATAATACAAAATCAAAGTCTTTACAAATTCTGCAAGTACTTTGTCGTATTATTTTTTTACTGGTGGAAATGCAAAGAAAGCGAGTGACAAATTACAATTCAAATTCCTGGGCGAAGATCCTCATGGCAACCAAGAGGATTTTTAATACTGAGGCTGATGCTTCAAAGAGAAAAGAAACTTCAACAGCCAGTGCTAATCAGAACACAACCCAATGTTCTCATTTGAATAAATGATGAAATGTTCATCTGCTGGTGTTTGTATGCATTTCTTGATGAAATTTCGCCGCAAAATAAACCCATTAACCATTACCGTTCTGTCTGTAATGGAATAAACGCCAGGGCTGCTATTGGAAGATATACTGATATACTGATGAACTGTAGTCAACATTTTGTTGGAAAGGATTTCTTTTAATAATATTTTATAGAATCTTTTAATACTGTGTAAAATGTTTTTAACTACAAAGCATTGAATTGCATGCTATATATCAACTGTTATGCCAATTAAAAAGAAAAGCACAGGTTAACTTGAATTGAATTATTTATTTCTTGAGGAAATAAATCTTTAAATCTTTCGAAATTGAAACTTTTATATGTTTACAGCACAAGTCTTTTGAACTTTGTTGCAAACCCAAACAGCGTGGTTTTAGCTTTTACTCTGAAAAATCTCAACTTGTTCCAGTGGTTGCGAACCACAGGATTGTGTACTATCCACAGTAACAAAGCTTTTGCCAGATCGCTTGGTAGCACCACATTTATAAAAGATAAATATGTGGGCCATTTAAAAAAAAACAGCTAGATTGAAAGTTGACTCATCACCTATTTAGTTCTGCCAAATAAAACATACTAGTCCACCAGCTTTTCCTGACGTTTGCCTTTCTTAAGGAGCAATATGCATGCATTTCTTTTTTTTTTTCAATTATCCACTTCTGGTGAGCATGTAAATAGACTCATTTGTTACCATGTTCTGTTGTCTTCAATCAGTCTCAGTCTTGCATTTTGTACAGCATACTTGATTTTAATCATTGACATAAAAATCTGAAAGCCAGCAGGCCACTGGCCCTCAGGACCAGCAAGCCCTGTTCAAGAAGCTTTCACAAACGTTACAAGCCATACCAACAAAAGACTTATGCCTTCCACTCATGCCTTAAACTCTTACTCCATTAGCTCTCGAAAGCTTAAATACAAAGGAAAACATGTAAACATCTATAAAATTAAAACTTTCATTTATTTTGTGATGAAGAAAAATCTTTACAGTAACTTTCATGGACTTTTTCTGTTTCTTTGTTTTTGATTTTATTGTTTGGTCTTGGTCATAATGATGGTGCAGATTCTCAGTCATCCAGGTCACTATTGAATGAAAAGTTGTCAAAAAATTCAACTGGCCAAAATTTCTGGATTGAAGACTCTCATTCGAGCGGCGTCTTACATTCCTGACTTCACATAACAGCATACACCTCACTGCTCAGTTTGTCTTGGGGTGTTTTGTCCTTGGGCCAGATTAGTCTTTGCCTCAAGGTGTTCCCTGGTTTGAAGTTGACGGGATGGTGTGGCTCGCTATCCAGATGTGAAACCCAGGACAGGTGAGAAAACTTGGCGACAAGGTGGACAACCACTGAATTGTTAGGGGACTTTGTTGGCCATCATCCAGTAAGGAGAATATTTACATGTCCAACTCAACACCAGTCGGACAGCACGAGAGAAGCTGCTCGGATTAGAGGCAAAACGTCTTCAAACCAGAAATTTGGTCCTGTTGAATTTCCTGAACTTTTCACCTAGTCGCAATATTAAGCCAAATTGCATTTGCTATCGGCAAGCTGACTGACCTACTTGCACGAACACCGAAACAACGTCTGGAAGAAATATATTGTGTTGCAGTACTAGGGTATTTTTTAAAAGCATTGCTATTTATTTTACAGAGAGCACAGGCTTCTGTTCAGGAGGATGAGAGTATCGATGCCTCAGCCCCTCGCCTGCAAAACAAGTGCTCTGCCATTTAGATTAATACGCCAAGAAAAGACTACAAATTTTTGCTCAAATCAGAAAACACTTTTTGCCTTAACGATAGCACAGCTCCTCCAAACCTTGTTGCATACCACAAGGTTTTCTTTAGTTTTTTGTTCCTTCTAAAATGTTCCAACTTGGTGGAGTGGCTGAAATGAAGAGGCTACCTCAAGATAAGACACTCCATAGAAAGCCTGTGACACCAGTGATGTATGCAAAGATACTTCATGGCAAGATGGGGTGTCCGAGTGGTTAAGGAGATGGACTGCTAATCCATTGTGCTTTGCACGCGGGGGTTCAAATCCCATCCTCACCGCATATGCTGTTTTGTTTTATAAGGAAAACAGGCTTTTCCGGTCATATGTCGGTGTCTACGTCTTGTGGTCGCATACAGTCTAAAGAACCTTGAGCACATCAACAATGCCCAAAGGAGAAAGATGTTGTAAATGAGACTGGTCTTTAACATCTGTTACCATGTCTCTGTCAAACCCATGTGTCATTTCACTGTCAATGTTTACACTAAATAGGTGTTTGAGTACTTGTTGTTACGAACCTTGGAAAACGCACTAGAATAAAGGCATTTGTCATAAATAACAGACAACTACAAGCGGTGAACTAGTAAGTAGAAAAAAAAACGCAGATTCCGTTTTTCTTAGATCGGAATCAAGCCTCACTCATGTGAAAATAAATCGGATACGTGCATTTGTGTGTGCCATGTAAGCAGACAAATCGGATATTCCTCAGTAAATGCGAGTCGTACGTCAGTGACATCAACTCAGGACACCACCAACTGAGATCACATGACTTATTAATGGTCTTTTGTGCGCTGTGGTCGCATACAGTCTAAAGAAGTGTTTTTCAACCAGTGTGCAGCGGCACACTAGTGTGCCGTGGGAGATGGTCAGGTGTGCCGTGGGAAATTGCCCTCATTAACTGATCTAAAAACATTTCCCATCTCCAGGATTTCAGGTCTCTGTTCATCCATACAGGCCCTGATAAAACACTGAAGAGTTAGGAATATAAAAGATCGTAAAATACTTTTTCTTTACGTTTATTTTATGTTATTAAAGACATTTTGATAAGAATGACATTACCGCGATTCAGCTGCACCTTCGGCTGTATTTTGGAAAAGTCCCGCCCCTTTAACTGTCTCCACCAATCATTCTTGGGGAGCTTAATCACATGTCATCAGTCTGACCAATCAGAAGTGGTTAAAGTCTTCACTTCCTTGTCCCGATTTAGCTTGTAAAGTCGCTCAAAAATACAAGCTAAAGCTCGTCTTTATCGGTGTAGCTTCCCACAGAATCCGGTATCAGACCGTGGAACAAGTGAACAAAACAATGAAGCTCCGAAAAGCGATCTCCCCCGGCCGTTAAATGCACTACATCTCCCATGATGCATTGGGTTGTGAGAGTGACAGCGCACAAGGACATATGTTGTTAAACGTCTTGAAACCAACGAACACACATCAAACTGTTTTTAAATCTTCTAACTTAACTTTTATTGCATCTTTTAGAAAAAAACAGCTGCAGTTTCCAGCTTTTTCTGCAACAATTATCTCAAAAATGCATGTGCATTTGTGGAGGGGCTGTAGATCAATACATCATATGTCGGTGTCTACGTCTTGTGGTCGCATACAGTCTAAAGAACCTTGAGCACATCAACAATGCCCAAAGGAAAAAGATGTTGTAAATGAGACTGGTCTTTAACATCTGTTACCATGTCTCTGTCAAACCCATGTGTCATTTCACTGTCAATGTTTACACTGAATAGGTGTTTGAGAACTTGTTGTTAGGAACATAAGAAAATGCACTAGAATAAAGGCATTTGTCATAAACAACGGACAACTACAAGCGTCCAGCATGTTAGGCCATCTCATGTGGCACAGATCGGAAATGACCGGTGAACTTGTAGGTAGAAAAAACCCCCGCATGGATTCCGTTTTTCTTAGATCGGAATCAGGCCTCACTCATGTGGAAATAAATCGGATACGAATAGGATACGTGCATTTGCGTGTGCCATGTAAGCAGACAAATCGGATATTCCTCAGTAAATGCGAGTCGTACGTCAGTGACGTCAACTCAGGACACCACCAACTGAGATCACATGACTTATTAAGGGTCTTTTGTGCGCTGATTTTGCTGTTCGAGGACAGCTGCAGTTTAAACATGCTTTCTGAAATACTCCCCAAGGAGGTTAGTGTTTTGTCATTGATTTCCCTTTTATTTTATTTACAGGTAAGATTACATGTTTCAGTTAGGTGGGGTTTTGCTTATTATTTTGGCCTTGGTTCACCCTAAAGTCTTTTTGCTTTACTTTTAGTTATTGTTGGTTGTTGCTTATTTATTTGTAAATGTGTTAATTTTTGTATGGAGACATTCGTTTGGTGTTTTTGTTTATTTAAATTTGGTAGCCAAAACAATTACTTTTATGTTATTCCCCCCTAGGTACCACTAGACACAAAAGGGGTATAACAACAGCCTGCAAGACCATTATATTCTATATTCTGTTCTATTATATTTTATTTGTCTGTTCAACGTTCAGTCTTTGTATCTTAATTCAACATTTCATCCTTGCAAGCCGTTCTCTCCCTCCATTGTACATTGGTTGATGCTACCTCTTGTAGGTTTTGGGGGATTCATCCAAAGAGAGTGATTCATTAACAGTTGGCCTGCTTAGTTTTAATGCATCTGCCAATCCTCCAACTTGCCTAAATATTATAACATATTGTGACCCACCTACAGTTACCAAACTGATTTGATAAACCTATACCAGTTCTAAGCAAAGTCTCTGTTAATTTTATAAAGGTTGCTGTGCTTTACCTGACATTATGGCCAATTGATCAATGCATCACAAGCATTTCTGTCAATCAGAACTTTTAGCACTCCATCCTGGTACTGTTTTATAAAACGAAAGCACCAGGACGGACCTCCTTGAAAATGTTCAATTTTCATTTCCTCTGCAAGTGTTCCTGCCATCAGTTGAATGGTGACTATAGAGACGCTTCTCCCAGCTGTTCTCTGATTGGTAATCCGTCGCTCAAATCAGTCCACAACTTGGGCCACCTCGCCTTGTTTCCGTGGAAATTCAGCTGCATCTTCTTGATCTGTTGGAGTTTGTTTTTTCAACTTCCTCCACTTTCGAACCATGGATTCATTAATCTTGACTTCACTTGCAGCTGCTTTATTTACATGTTCCTCCGCATAGCTGATAGCTTGGACTTTAAACTGTGCTTCATAAGTTTGTCTCTTTGCATTTTCAGGGTTGCCAAAACGATGCTGTTCCGCATAAAACACAAACCTGCACTTTTGTACTATTCGGGGGGAGGGGTCTTCTTTCATGTCCAGACTTCCCTCTCTACTGTTTTACCGTTCTCATGCTGTCCTCTCCTAAGTCCTCTTTACTGAAGTCAGACAAAAACACATAAGGCACACCGCAGCATAGAGCGCTCCGTACATTTTGGAGAAAATGTAAGACTTTTAAGTACACATATGGTCGTGAAAATGCAGTAAAAAGTGTTTCTGTTTTACATTTACTTCATAATCCATGACTTTCAGATAGGCTTCAATTACTTAAAATTCATTCATACATTCATTTTCTTAACCGTTTTTCCTTTTCGGGGTCACGGGGCTGCTGGAGCCTATCCCGGCCACTTGTGGGCAAAGGCAGGGGACAACCTACAGGTCGCCAGTCTGTCGCAGGGTAGAATTGTCCACAACCACTCACACCTAGGGACAATTTAGAGTTGCCAATTAACCTATGAAGCATGTTTTTTGATGGTTGGAGGAAGCCGGAGACCCCGGAGAAAACCCACGCACGGGGAGAATATGCAAACTCCACACAGAAATGTCCCCTGTTGATGTAGTGTTTATCATGTACCCCAGGCTGGGCTTGAACGGGAGCCTTTTTGCTGTGAGGTAAGAGCGCTAACCACTGCACCACCATGCAGCCTACTTAAAATTGCTTACATCAATTCCAAAACGTGGGTCCATTTGGCTGCTAGTGGCATGCAGATTGCTCAGAGCCTTTGACGTGGGTACGTTCAGCTGCTAGTCATTATTAATAAGTCAGAGATCATGCAATTCTGTTAAACTCTTCTCATATAAATTATTGTTTATTGATTGTTGTGTATTACAGTCACCCTGAAGTGCAAAAAAATAAATAAACACAATTTGAAAAAAAGGAAGATCTGAAACTGCAAACCTTAAAAAAACGTATAAAGCATATGTATGGCAGCTCAATCATAGCTGTTGCAATAAAAGACTTTCATTCAGGACATACCAGTAAAGAAATACTTGGATATGCTCTGTACTAATCACAAAACCGTTGTTAGTGTGTGGACATTAAAGATGAATTTGGAAAAAACTCAGTTATCAAACTTAAACATCATCATCCAGTCGGTGATGTCATGATTTCACAAGGATGAGGAACCCAGATGCTGCAACCCAGAAGGAAGACAGGTAAGTGGAGGATGAGAATGGATTTATTGTTTTCTCCAGATGTGAAGATGGCTGGTTTGAGGAGTGTCCAGGTTAGACGTGGCTGTGGCGTGGCTGGAGGGTCTTGAAGCGGTTAGCGGTTGCCGAGAGTTTCCGTTCTCCTGAGGCGTAGAATGGAAGGTCCGTGCTGCCGTCACTCGTGAGCGGTAGGATCCTGAGACAGGGAGCAAAGAATTAGTTAGAGTCAGAGACTTGGAACAAAGCTGTAACGAGGCTAGAACCAGAGCAGTCACCATAAGGGGTAACAAACTGGCGTCGAGTAGTGGCGTTGATCTCCTTTTGAATCCACAGAAGATGATGAGGAGAGTGATGGCAGCTGGTGGCAATCAGGAACATTAGGGCAGAGCTGGAGGGGGGAGGAGACCGCCAGGCACCGTGACAGGTGATGTCCAAAAGTACCTACCGTTTTCGCCTTTTTATTTTGTTTCATTTTTGAATATTTCATTTTGTTTTCTGGAAAATAGTTGTTTTCCTACATTTTTGTTTTTGTATTGAACTCTGGAATTGAATTTTTATTTCTAAAATGTAATGTTTTTATTGTTTGTTGATGTTATTTGCCCTACAGAGCTTATACATCTATGGTCTGACTTCATCCCAAGGACGCAAGACGTCATCAGCCCAGAGCCTAATCACCACAGATTATGGACTTATTATAAACACATTTTTCTGTGATACGAATACATTTTTACTGTTCCCAATATCTCTCTTTGTTAAATTTCAGTTGAGGTTCCAAAGCAACATATTCCAGACATCAATTCATAGGTTTTAAACCATTTTATGGTACTTTGGCACATCTAAGAAAGAAAACAGGAAGTGTTTCAACATTTTTTTTTATTAATTGAGAGAAACTGTCGACTCAATTGTCCTGCTGAGGTCGTCCCACCATTAATTACCAAACATCAAAACTTATGGCATGTCCCACTTTAGTGTGTACTATCCATAGAAGGTTGATGACCTTCACTTTGTCTTTAATTCAAGTTTCCATTATAAAGTGGTGTCCATAAATAATGTTCTTTGAACAGGACCTGACATTAACAATCTGCTCATTAGATTCTGCAATTAAGCTATTGCTGTGAAAGCAGTGTTGATTTCCGGTGTCTGCTGAAGTATAGTTTGTGTGATTAAATGATGAAGAGCCGCTGGTGAGACTTAGAATTCACATCAGAGGCTGATGGGAACTGTAGTGATGATACAGCTCAGGGAAAGGTCAAAACTGGGGAGATGGCTCTCTCTGGTGGTGGGAGGGAAAAACATACGTCCTATTTCTGGCAAAATAAATATAATGAACAATGAATTAATTCTGCAAAGCTTTCTGAGCCACAGAAAAGTATGCAGTTGTAGAACACCAAAAGATTCATTTCAATAATAAACTCCATTATACCCCATTATTTTTGAAAGGTAGAGCAAAAAAGACAGCAGATGAACAGTATTACGGTAAATTGCATTGAGTACTGTTGTCTGGGAAATATTTCGGAAAGCATCCTCGCAGGGAAAACATGTACAAAGGGAATGATCCTCTATACAAGGACTAAATAAATTTAATAAAGGATCGTTCACTTTCTATGTTCACTTGGTGATCAGTGGGATCTTCTGTGGGGTTTGGGGTTCTGGCGTCTGAGGACCTGTGTTCCCATTTGGTCCTGGATGCTCTGGGTGGGGGACCGTGCATCTGAGCCCTAGGGGGGTGTCTAGCCTGGTTCTTACCCAGCCTCATGGATTTGGGTGGCTGGAGATGGGGGCTGGCGAGCTCCATGGCGCCCCTGGTGAGCTCCATGGCTGCTTGCTCGACCTTCCGCATCTGGCTTGGAGAGGAACTGGAGGACGGGCCATCATTACTCTTTACACTAACATTTAATTAGGGTAGCCCGAGAGGGGGATCCCCCATCTTGGAATTGCTTTAGACACGAATGGACCTTTAGTGAAGGTAATCACCAATTTTTAAAGTGCCTCTTTTTGGCACAAACATTTCAGATCGATCACCATGATGCACACCTCACACAAGCAGGGCCTTATGGGCTACGTTCACACTGCAGGCTGAAACGACCCAATTCCGAATTTTTTGCCCCTAAGCGGCCCAATTCCGATCTTTTCATGAGAGTCTGAAGGACACAGATCCGATCTTTTCAATTGCGACCCAGGCCCCGTGGGTTTGCCGTCCTGATTCCGAATTGTAGCCGTTCTTTTCAATTGCGACCGCCGTCTGACCGGCCAGGTGACTTGATTCCGAACCGTATGTCATCGACACGCAACAAACGTCATCATTTTGCGTTGAAGTAGGCGGGAACAAGAACGTAAACATCAACCATGGTGGACGATGCTGCTGAGACCAGTCAGTGGAGGGGAAGGGAGGTCACTGATTGGATTAATATTTGGGGTGATCGCTCTTTTCAGGCCAAACTCCAGGGCTCTTATCGCAACTGGGCGTTTTTTTTTTTTTAATTTCCAGATAAATGGCAGAGCGTGGTGTTGAACCTTTCCCGCGATAAATTTTTTTTCTTTCTCCCCTTTCCGACCGTGCTCAGAAGCGCGGGGGA
>CM074490.1:2503514-2535119 GCA_037389245.1 Oryzias sinensis
ACGCTTGTCTCATGTACACACATGAAGAGGTGAAAGAAGCTATTCTGAAGCATCCCAATGAAAGTTGGCATTTTCTAACAAAATATATACTTGTACCACTAGTCTTGGCAGTTGTACTGTCTTTCCGCAGAGTTGTGATATGATGTCATTTCAGTCAGACAACTCATGCAGTAAAGACGATTTATTCCATATTTCTTTTAGTTTGGCAGAAGATTTATTCCATATTTATTTTAGTTTGGCATAAGGCTCTGTTCAAATACATAACACAAAGATATCCATAGAAAACTTTGGGTTTTAAACTACCCCTAACGGAGCTCACACCTGGAACTTAAGTAGGACGCTGAACAGGTGAGTTGATTAGACTGAACCGCTATGGCAAGCCATTTTAACATTAAAAAGCTACACTGGATGTGTGTTGCAGATATCTTTATTTGAGTTTTGCCTAGTCAAAAAGAACATTTCAGATATCCGCAACTACATTCTTCCTATCCGTAATCGTAAATTCAGATATCATAAAAAATATTATTCCCTTGGACAAATGATATCACTTTCACCATTCATTTGTATGGGGTTTACAATTCCAGATATCTACAATTCAGTTGCAGACATCCACTTCATGAATTACGGATAGCTATGGCAGGCCATTTTAACATTAAAAAGCTAAGTTTGACCATCCCGAATGAACATTGTAGATATCAGCAACCTATTTCTGACTAGTCGTAATTACATTTTGGATAGTTGGAATTGCAATTCAAGATATCTGTAACCTCATTGTGACTAGTCGAAACGACCGATAGAGATATCTATAATTCAGTTTTGACTAGGAAAAACTGAATTATAGATATCTGCAATGACGTCATTGAAAAGGACATTCAACTCGTCACACATCTTAAATGACAATTGCAGATATCTGTAATTCAGTTTTGCCTAGTCAGAATGACAGTTAAAGATATCCCAAACGTCATCATCACTTGCTCCTCCTGTCTTGCACGGGCTGCAGCATTAAAAAGACGATTAAAAATCGCTTCACCCGCTGGCTGCTCTACAACGGAGATTAAGGGCCACCAAAAAAGTAAAATTACAAGATTTTAAGTCGTAAATTTATGAGGAAAAACTCATAAATTTATGAGATTTAGTGGAAGTGAGCATGATGAGCAGCAGCAGGTGAACGCCACACAGCTGCAGCAGACCGACTAAACTTTGTTGAAGAGGTGAGCTGAATGTTTATTGATAACGTTCGAAATGTTTGGAAATTCGTTAGTTTGATTTATGATTCATTCATGTTTTATTTATTGATGGGTGGTTTGCAGGATCTCTGCAGCCCGAAGCCATCAGTGTCCTTGCAGATGTCCACCTGAATCCTTTCTTTCTCCATTAAGACAAGATATCTACGTTTCTGTGACGCTTCCGTCTGTGGAGGAGCACTTTTTGGTATTTTCAACTTTGTAATGCTAATATAACAGACTATTTTCATTCCTCTTTATTGTTTTATGTTGGATCGGGACGCTTCATGTGGAGGAGAGGTGTATTTAACACTGTTTACTTCCGCATTGGTGTTCGGATGACAGGGTCATGACGTGAGGTGACAGATGAACTTCAGGTTATGTGAATGAAAAGGAGAATAAAGGCTGCAGCGTTTTTCTGCACCCAAACGTGTCTCTGAGCTCCTTATTAAACAGATAAAACTCCGCTTTACCAACACCGAACCCCGGAAAGCCGGCTCCACTGACGATAATCTGATTTTGAGTCGCCAAAAGGTTCAGAATCACTTTGTTTTAAAGCTTTCCGGAAATAAAGCTTCACCAAAGGCTCCACACATTTCATCTTCAAGCTAGGCTCCGATAAACGTAAAACTTTGGTGTTTTTCTCTTTTCTTTTCTCTCTTTCCGACCGCAGTCAGAAGCGCAGGGGAGATTTCCTCCGCCGAAGGCGATTCTCCCTTCGGGGTTCACTTTCCTGATCGGAAACCCTAAGCCTCCAGTGCGGATTAAGAACGACTCCAAAACAGTTATTCTGGGAGGGGGACACCTTCTTTTTATTACGGTGCTCCGTCCTCCGAACACACAGTATCAACGCACACACCTCCGCTCCGTGCTCACCCCCATCTCAGCACACACACACAGACACACACACGCATGCATGCACACACAGACACACACACTCTCCACAACAACTTTCCACAACAACTTTTATCTCCTAAATTTACGAGATAAAAGTTGTAATTAAAGAAAACAAAACATTTTTTTGTAAACTGGTCCTAAAACCCCGTCGTACTGCTCTGACATGGTACTAATCAGTGCTAATTAGAAGTTCGCAGGTGCGATTTGAATAATTACAGCAACACGCTTTGCTCCTCCCCTAAAGTGCGATGCAGACCTAATTTGCATACAGATATCTGTGACGTCATTTCGCCTAGTCAAAACTCTAAATCAACATATCTGTAATTACATTTTGACTATCCCGAATGAACATTACAGATATCTAAAGCTTCAGATATCTCTATTCAAATTTCATTTCAAGATATCTGTAACTTGACAATAGAATAATCTTCTTCTTTCTCTTTCGGCTTTTCCCATCAGGGGTCGCCACAGCGAACAAGTCGCATGGTAAACTTGGCAATGTTTTACACCGGATGCCCTTCCTGACGCAACCTTCTCAAAGCAACCGGGCTTGGGACCGGCACAGAAGTAGAGAAGGGAAACTTGATAATAGATATCTACAATTAAATTATGACTATCCCTAACTCCAGTTTGAGATATCTACAACGTCATTTTGACTAATCATAATTCCAGTTACAGATATCTACAACGTCATTTCGCCTAGTCAAAACTTAATTTAAGATATCTGAAAAGGAACATGTAGATATCTTAAATTGACTTGAATTAAAGATATCTTTAACTTGAGTTTTGACTAGTAAGAATGCAATTGTAGATATCTGAAACTGGAATTACAGATATCTACAATTCAGTTACAGATATCCGTAATTCATGAAGTGGATATCTGCAACTGAATTGTAGATATCTGTAATTGTAAACCCCATACAAATGAATGGTGAAAGTGATGTCATTTGTCCTAGGAATAATATCTTTGAGGATATCTAAAATTACGATTACGGATAGGAAGAATGTAGTTGCGGATATCTGAAATGTTCTTTTTGACTAGGCAAAACTCAAATAAAGATATCTGCAACACACATCCAGTGTAGCTTTTTAATGTTAAAATGGCCTGCTATATCAGCTCACCTCTTCAACAAAGTTTAGTCGGTCTGCTGCTGCTGCTGTGTGGCGTTCACCTGCTGCTCAGCATGCTCACTTCTATTTTAATCACGTAAATTTACGACTTAAAATCTTGTAATTCTACTTTTTTTGGTGGCCCTAAATCACGGTCGTAGAGCAGCCAGCGGGTGAAGCGAATTTTAATGATCTTTTTTATGCTGCAGCCCGTGCAAGACAGGAGGAGCTAGTGATGATGACGTTTGAGATATCTTTAACTGTCATTCTGCCTAGACATTGAGTAGCTCATGGGCGGTTTCGACGGTTTCCTGTGACGTCATTTCCGGGTGAGCTATTCCCAGTGCTAGTCGTGTGTGACTGCTGTCCTCTTGTTTGGCATTAGCCTGACTACTATTGCTTACTCTAAGGGTTATCTGGGTTAATATTCACATCTAGTACCTTTTATTAGCGAATTTACCACTGTTAAACCGCTTGCTGTTCACTTTCTCATTTTTGCTAAATAGACCACTTCTCTTTACCTAAACACCGCTAGCCTTAGCTTAGAGCATGGCCACCACTCTTTCCGCCTCTCCTCCTTTCTCCTGCCCCATGTGCCATATGTTTAGTGATGACCCTGCCTCCTTTAGTGAAGATAGCGGTAGGTGTGTTAAGTGTAGTCTTGTGTTAGACTTGGAGGCCAGGCTGGAG
Organism: Oryzias sinensis; assembly: GCA_037389245.1. Taxonomy (NCBI): domain Eukaryota; kingdom Metazoa; phylum Chordata; class Actinopteri; order Beloniformes; family Adrianichthyidae; genus Oryzias; species Oryzias sinensis. The sequence goes on from CM074490.1 coordinate 2,507,435, forward strand.
CAGTTAGAAGCGCGGCTCCGCACAGTGGAAGCTAAGCCGGCTAGCCAGGTCGTAACTCGTAGCGCGGGCCGCGCTACCAGGGCTACCTTAGTTAGCACCCAAGCGCCCTCCCAACAGCCGGGAGACAGTCAGGGGTTTGTACCGGTTGGGAGGAAACATAGTGCTAAACGCAAAAACTTAGAGCACCCGAGACTCCACGTTAGTAATAGGTTCTCCCCCCTCAGCGACACACCCGCTGAACACTCAACTCTGGTTATAGAGTTGAGAAACGTGGAGCTCCCAGCGGCTACAGTCAGGTGTTATCCGGGGGCCAGAGTTGGTGACATCGAGGGGAATCTTAGGATGTTAGCTCAGAGTAAGTCCAGGTTCCGTCGAGTCGTGATTCACGGAGGCGGTAATGATGCCCGACGGAGACAATCAGAGGTGGTTAAGTTAAACCTAACTTCGGTGTATAGACTGTCTAAGACGATGTCAGACACTGTAATTTTCTCTGGTCCCCTGCCGAACTTAGTCAGTGATGAAATGTACAGCCGCTTTCCATCATTTAACCGCTGGCTTTCTAGATGGTGCCCAGAAAACGGCGTCGGTTTCGTGGATAACTGGAGCGCGTTTTGGGGGAAGCCCGGTCTCATGCGGAGAGACGGCATCCATCCCACCCGGGACGGTGCCGCTCTTCTTTCTAGAAACATTTCTGCTAGCCTTAGTCTGTTAACCTGACAATCCAGAGACGAGACCCTGGCGCAGAGCAGCAGTGTAAAACGCTCCTCTGAGCCTCCCTTAGGGTTAGTGCCGGTGCAAAACCCATGCAGGGAAAGTCAAGCAGGTTCAAGCGTTAGCTTATGTGCTGAAAGACAAATGAAAGGAAACCTTAAAGTGACAGACGGCAGTTCTCACAAGCAGAATTATGATGTAATTAAATGCGGTTTATTAAACATTCGATCCATTTCCTCCAAGTCCCTCTTAGTCAATGAGTTAATCATTGATAACAACCTTAGTCTTTTAGCCTTAACAGAAACCTGGCTCCAACAGGATGACTATGTTAGATTGAATGAAGCAACCCCACCAACTTATGCTAACTATCAGAAATCCAGGATTTCAGGGAAAGGAGGTGGTTTGGCAGTAATATCACAGTCTAGCTTACTTCTCAGCCCTAAAGTTAAAAATGCTTATAATTCATTTGAAAACATCATATTGTCTTTAAGTCACCCTAACAGGAAAACTCGAAAACCTGTTTTACTCATAATTATTTATCGCCCCCCCGGCCCAAATTCAGAATTTTTAACTGAGTTTTCCGACTTCCTATCGACTATTGTCTTAGATTCTGATCAAATTATAATATTAGGGGATTTTCATATTCATGTTGATGACCCCAGTGACTGCCTAGGAAAGGCTTTTGCAGCTTTATTAGATGATGTTGGTTTCACCCAGAGTGTGAATGAACCCACTCACTGTCATAAGCACACCCTGGACCTTGTTCTAACCCATGGGATAGAGATCAGCCAGCTGAGTGTCCTTCCTCTTAACCCCATCATTTCTGATCACTTTATGATTACCTTCCAGTTTACACTGGAACATCCTTCTGCCCCAGTGAATAAGAAACAGCTTAGAAGAACCTTAACTGACCGTTCTGTGTCTGAGTTTAAACACACAGTTCAGCCAGTACTTAGTGATATTCTGAGAAAATACTCTGAGACCAGCTCCCATAGTATCAGTCCTAGTATAAATGACCACTTTGTTAATGATGCCTTACAAGTTCTCAGGAGTACACTCGATGTTGTTGCCCCCTTGAAACCTAAGTTCGTCAGACAAAACCGAGTAGCACCGCGGTTTAACGCTGAAACTCGTTCTCTTAAACAAGAAACCCGTAAGTTGGAAAGAGAATGGCGCCGCTCCGGTTCAGAGCAGTCTCTGGATATCTGGAAACATAGCCTTTTATATTATAAAAAAGCTCTGCGTAGAGCTAGAAGCCAGTACTATTCAACGTTAATATCAGAGAATGGAAACAATCCAAGATTTTTTTTTAGCACTATTGCTAAATTAACTCGCAGTCAGAGCTCAGTAGAACCACATGTTCCTGTTTCTCTCAGCTCTGATGATTTTCTTACATTTTTCGATGGTAAAATCTCAAATATTAGAAATAAGTTAAATCAAGTTATTCCTACTATCAGCCCAGAACAGGCTTAAGTGGTAGAAATGGAGGCATCCATAGAAACTTCTGTAACATTGGACTGCTTTACTGCTGTGGATCAAGCGGAAATAACATCAATTATTACATCCTCCAAATCCTCAACGTGTCTGTTAGACCCAATTCCCACTAGACTTTTTAAAGAAACTTTTCCCCTAATTAATGATTCCATATTAACGATGATAAATGCCTCTCTGGAAACGGGTTACGTACCACAGTCTTTTAAATATGCAGTTGTTAAACCTCTTCTGAAAAAGCCCAGTTTGGATCCTAGCATCTTGGCCAACTATAGACCAATATCAAACCTGTCCTTTATTTCTAAAATCCTAGAAAGAGTTGTAGTTAAGCAGCTTTACTGCCACCTACAGGACAACTGCCTCTTTGAAGAGTTTCAGTCGGGGTTTAGACCCCACCACAGTACGGAAACTGCACTAGTTAGAGTCTCTAATGACTTGTTATTGGCCTCAGAAAAGGGTCTACTTTCTATTCTTGTCCTGTTGGACCTCAGTGCAGCCTTTGACACTATCGACCACAGTATTTTACTCCATAGACTAGAGCAGAACATAGGGATCAGAGGATCTGCTCTCCAGTGGTTTAAATCCTATCTGTCCGATAGGTATCAGTTCGTTAATGTAAATGGCCATTCCTCTCAGTGCACTCGAGTCAACTATGGAGTCCCACAGGGCTCAGTCTTGGGACCGATCCTGTTTACACTTTATATGCTACCCCTAGGAAACATAATCAGGAAACGCAGCATTAATTTTCATTGTTATGCCGACGATACGCAGTTGTATTTATCCATGAAGCCTGACCAGAATGACCAGATGGAGAAACTGAACGCCTGCATCAGTGACATCAAGACCTGGATGACAATTAATTACCTCCTCTTGAACCCAGAAAAAACTGAGGTCATTATACTTGGACCTAAAAACCTCAGAGATGCTCTGTCTGCTCAGATAGTCTCCCTGGATGGCATAAGTATAGCCCCCAATTCCACAGTTAGAAACCTTGGGGTTTTATTTGACCAGGATTTATCATTTAAGGCTCACATATCTCAGTCGTGTAGAACTGCCTTTTTTCATCTGCGGAATATTGCTAAGATCAGAAATATACTTTCTAAGAGTGATGCTGAAAAACTCATTCATGCTTTTGTTACGTCGAGGCTGGATTACTGTAACTCCTTGTTAGCAGCGTGTCCTAAGAGTTCCTTAAGAAGTCTCCAGCTTGTTCAGAACGCAGCAGCTCGATTGTTAGCTGGAACTAGCAGAAGAGATCACATCACTCTTGTGTTAGTTTCGCTCCATTGGCTCCCAGTTGATTCCAGAATCTAGTTCAAGCTCCTCCTGTTAACCTACAAGGCCTTACATGGAATGGCCCCGTCCTATATTAAGGACCTCATAGTCCCTTACCATCCAATCACAACACTTCGCTCGCAAAATGCAGGACTGCTTGTGGTTCCTAGAATTAGTAAAAGTACGGTTGGAGGTAGAGCGTTTAGCCACCAAGCCCCTGTCTTATGGAATAAGCTCCCAGCTCATGTAAGAGAGGCCGACACAGTTTCTACATTTAAAGTTAGACTGAAAACATTCCTCTTTGGACAGGCTTATTGTCAGACTAGTTAGTATTCAGAGATTATTTAACTTAATGTTAAGTTGTTTAAATTAAACTTAATAACTATTTCCTTTAAAAGGCTGCTAGAAGTTGAAGCTGGGGTAACTATGGTGCACTGGGGTTCTGTCTTCTTTTCTTTTCTACTTCTACCCTTCCTCTCCTCCATTCCTGATCATAATTTATCATTTAGTTCTCCATGCCTCTGTTTGGAACAGTGCGATTCATGTATTGTCCCTCTTTTCCTCTCCCCTCCTGGGGAGTGGGAGTGCTTCCAGACTCCAGTTGGCTCATCCGTGCTCCAGTTCCTGACCGTCTACCTCGCCTTTGCTCCACTCCTACACCTGGCTGTGGTTCCTGTCTCTGGCTCGTCTCTGCTCTGTACCTGACCTAGTACCTCGTCTCTGCTCCTGCTCCTGGCTGTGGTTCCTGTCTCCGGCTCGACTCGCGCCTTTGACTGTCCCCACAACCACGACTGGATGAAGTTCGTCTGCTGGACTTTAAATATGTAGTTGTAGATTTAGATAAGTTAATTCTTCTCTAAGAGTTCTGGTACATCGCCTGTCCGTCCTGGGGGAGGATCCCTCCTTCATGTGGGCACCCCTGAGGTTTCTTCGTTTTTTCCGGAATCCGTTTTTTTTGGGAGTTTTTCCTTACCGCGAAGGGGGGTCTAAGGGCAGGGATGCCAGTATAGCTTAGTCAGTTTGTTAGTTAATTTTTGTATTTTCCTATTGAACTCTTTGTATTCATGATCCTTTTGAGTTCATGTTTTACTTCGAAGCCCATAGAGACGACTGTTGTTGTGATTTTGGGCTATACAAATAAAATTGAATTGAATTGAATTAGGCAAAACTGAATTACAGATATCTGCAATTGTCATTAAAGATGTGTGACGAGTTGAATGTCCTTTTCAATGACGTCATTGCAGATATCTATAATTCAGTTTTGCCTAGTCAAAACTGTATTATAGATATCTCTATCGGTCGTTTCGACTAGTCACAATGACGTTACAGATGTCTTGAATTACAAGTCCAACTATCCAAAATGTGATTACGATTAGTCAGAAAAACTTTGCTGATATCTACAATGTTAATTCCGGATAGTAAAATGTAGCTTTTAAATTTTAAAATGGCCTGCCATAAACCGCCCGCATGGAGGAGTAACCAGGTAAACTCAATGCTTGAGTTGCCTGTCTGAAATACTCCCAGGGTCGTTCACTTTGGGTCTAGATTTTACACGCAAAAAATATCTTTTAGTTCATTCATATGCGGTTTTTGAACCCTTAGCCAGAGATCACACATTCGCTCCTGGGCTGTTGTGACATCACAAACGGCCCAGGCCCAGGCGTCCACATGGCGCCCACCAACACCATGTGTTGGTGAATCGAATGTGCATTGATTCAAAGCTCATTAATTCAAACCGAGCATCTTTGCTGCAGTTTGATTGACAGACATTTAAAAGGAAAAATACTCGGAAAAAGCGAAAATATCAATTTTTTCAGATTCATTCTCCTTCATAAGAAAAATGTCACACGTACGTGTAAAAAAAACCAACAACACGATTTTTATCAGAAGGGGACTTTAGAACGTTTTCTTTTTCTTTGCAGAGGATAGTCTGAGTTTGATTGGATAAGTGGAGTTTATATGGCAGAGAATTGTTAGCATTTGGTCTTTAAGAAATGTTTGGTTTATCCCTGCCTTTCATTCTTTCTTGGCATGTTTTTTATGTTTATTTTTTTCCACATAGGGCCAAAATTTGATAAGAGGGTGTAGAGGGGCCTCAGAATAAATTGCGACTTGTTATCGGCAGGGAGGGTCACTGATAAAGACAACTTTTTTGAGTCACAGTCCTACAGGCACCACATCTCATCGAGCCCACACAAGAAAGATGTGTTGCATAAAGTTTCTTGGATAACATTCATGAGGAAAAATATTCCAGCAGCATGAATTACTTAGATATTGGGTATAAAAATGGAGAACCCAAAAGAGGACAGCGGACATCATCATAAAGAGCCTATTTTGGTTTGTGAGATTGAAGCAGATGTGCTGCAAATTTTTTCTAATGGTCTCATGGAAATGATGGCAGAGGCTTCCTTCAGAAGTCTGAACATCACCCAGAGAGTTTCCTGTTGTACACTTTTGTAACAGGTAAGACAACTTCACTGTAGCTCTGTAGTATTTCAATCCTTTTCTGGCCTAGGTAACATCCTAACTGAAAGTATCATTTAGTATCAGACTTCCTGTTACTGTCATTACATTTTTTTTTCTAAATTCAGCCCTTAATATGGCGCAAAAGAGAAAAATGATGAAGCCTTTGTGAAGCAGTTGTTCTCTTTATACCTTTTTTTTTACCCCAACAGCTTTATGTTTTGTCATCAGCATGTGTTGGTGGGTGATAGCACTCCTTCCAGTCACTGTGATCTGGCTCCGCTACTGCTACAGCAGCTGCATGGTCAGTGCTTACCTTAGAGAGGCCATGGGAGACATTGAGGGGTATTACATAAAATCATCAGGCATAGACAGTAGACTTTATAACTGGTTCATCAACAAAAAGTCTCTCTATATGGTAACCAACATTAAGGCATACTGAAATAAATTTTGCTTCATAAAGACAGTAATGTGCATCATGGTTCCAGATATTTACAACAGTGAATGTTTCAGAAACTCTGCAGCTTTAGTTGTTTTATACTTTATCTTCTGGTATGTTTTTTCCTGCTCCTCCCCCTGCAAAAGTGGGCAGACACTTTTTTCCCTGCTCCTGCCGCTTCCTGCTTTATTTGCTTTTTAATCATTTAATTAATCATTTTTAATTATTTTTACCTCATCCACACATCCTGGACTATCAGACTGTCATCCTTTTTTGTGACTTCCACCTATACAAATCAATATTTTTACGTCTGACAAGCCAGCGACATGGAAGAAAAATAAACTCCCACTGTGAACGCTGTCGGATCTACCAACAAGAAATAAAAGAGCTACAAACACTTACTTTGGAAACTGAAAATGGACTTCACAAGACCCTTCCAGTAACATCGGGTGGTAAGAAGCCCACTCCTACTACAAATGAGAATAATAACAGTGACATAGACCTGAGTGATGTTGTGTCCTTTCCGAAAATTTGTGCGGAGGAACTCTGTGTTAAGCCAAAGCGTAAAGATGACAAAACATCTGAAATAAAGCTCACTAACAGATTTTTACCCCTGACACAATGTGATGTTAAAGAACATAGTGAAATTGGACCACAGAATAGGAGTCTCAATGTTGGCAACAAAGCACAGGCTGAAAGAAAATCTGTGCCAAACGTCAAGGTCAGAGATACGCTGCTGCTTGGAGATGGCGCTATCAGTGGAGTCAGCCACAGAAGAAGGCAAACTTTATGTTGCCCAAGTTCTACTGGTTCAGTGATTAATGCATTTTTGTGAAGCACCTTGAATTACTTTGTGTACGAATTGTGCTATACAAATAAACTTGCCTTGCCTAGTATTCCAAAATCAAGTGACTATCTGGAATGAGCATGAAAGGGAAAGGACAACAGAATTTCACAGCGAAACAAAGAAATCTATATGAACTCAATATTCTTTGTAGAATTATTTTCTGATAATTTACAGTGAAAACACCCACTGTTAAAATGTCGATATAGCAGCTTTGCTGTTGTATGATTAATTCATTTGTACTTGTATATTGCTTTTTATCCTCATAAGATTCCTGTCTTTGGGTAGCAGTCCTGAAGGACAAGATGGTGGTTGTTGTAGCAGCCACTGGCCAGCTGGGAGGAGCTTTGCGGCGTATGTGCTGATCAGGGCTATTAAAGATGATGAGTGGGCATTGTACTGGGACAGACAGTTCCGAAGTTTGCTGCTACGCACGGATACTCTTTTGTATACTCCATCCATCCATCCATCCATCCATCCATCCATCCATCTTCCTCCGCTTATCCGGGACCGGGTCGCGGGGGCAGCAGACTGAGCAGAGATGCCCAGACTTCCCTCACCCCAGCCACTTCCTCCAGCTCCTCTGGGGGGACCCCGAGGCGTTCCCAGGCCAGCCGAGAGACGTAGTCTCTCCAGCGTGTCCTGGGTCTTCCCCGGGGCCTCCGCCCAGTGGGACATGCCCGGAACACCTCTCCAGGGAGGCGTCCAGGGGGCATCCGGACTAGATGCCCGAGCCACCTCAGCTGGCTCCTTTCGATGTGGAGGAGAAGCGGCTCTACTCCGAGCTCCCCGCAGGTGACCGAGCTTCTCACCCTATCTCTAAGGGAGCGCCAGCCACCCTACGGAGGAAGCTCATTTCAGCCGCTTGTATTCGGGACCTCGTTCTTTCGGTCATGACCCATAGCTCATGACCATAGGTGAGTATTGGAACGTAGATCGACCGGTAAATTGAGAGCTTTGCTTTTCGGCTCAGCTCTCTCTTCACCACGACGGACCGATAGAGCGACCGCATAACTACGGACGCCGCTCCGATCCGCCTGTCAATCTCACGCTCCGATCTTCCCTCACTCGTGAATAAGACCCCAAGGTATTTAAACTCCTCCACCTGGGGCAAGGACACTCCACCTACCGAGAGAAGGCAAACTACCTTTCTCCGGTCAAGGACCATGGCCTCAGATTTAGCAGTGCTGACCCTCATCCCAGCCGCTTCACACTCGGCCGCAAACCGCCCCAATGCACGCTGGAGGTCCCGGTTCGATGAAGCCAACAGGACAACATCATCTGCAAAAAGCAGAAAGCTTCCCCGTGAACCGCCACCTTAACGTGGTGGGGGAGTTTGAGAGCTCGGGTGATCCCAGGAGCTAAGCTGTCTGGGGCTTAAGCCCCTGGTAGGGTCTCCCATGGCAGACAGGTCCTGGGTGACGAGCCAGACAAAGAGCGGTTCATAATCCCCTTATGACTAGAAAGAACAAGGACCCGATTACGTCGCCCGGATTGGCGTCACCGGGGCCCCGCTCTGGAGCCAGGCCCAGGGTCGGGGCTCGCAGGCGAGCGCCTGGTGGCCGGGGCTCTTCCCATGGGCCCCGGTCGGGCACAGCCCGAAGGAGCGACGTGGGACCACTCTCCCATGAGCCCACCACCCGTAGGAGACCTCAAAAGGGGCCGGTGCAATGTGGTTTGGGTGGCAGTCGAGGGCGGGTGCCTCGGCGGCCCAAACCCCGATCATGGAACCTGGCTTTTGGGACATGGAATGTCACCTCTCTGGGAGGGAAGGAGCCTGAGCTGGTGCGAGAGGTTGAGAGATACCGTCTAGATATAGTAGGGCTCACCTCCACACATAGCCTGGGCTCTGAAACTCAGTCCTTAGAGAGGGGTTGGACTCTCTACCACTCTGGAGTTGCCCAAGGTGAGAGGCGGCGGGCTGGCGTGGGCTTACTCGTGAGCCCCCAGCTCAGCCGCCAAGTGTTGGAGTTCACCCCGGTGGACGAGAGGGTCATGTCCCTCCGCCTCCGGGTGGGGGACAGGTCTCTAACTGTGGTTTTGGCTTACGGGCCGAACAGCAGTTCAGAGTACCAGGCCTTCTTGGTGTCTCTCGAAGGGGTACTGGAAAGTGCCCCAACAGGGGACTCCATTGTCTTCCTGGGGGACTTCAATGCCCATGTGGGCAATGACAGTGGCACCTGGAGGGGTGTGATTGGTAGGAACGCCCCCCCTTCTGTGCTCGTCATAGTTTATCCATAACGAACACCATGTTCGAGCACAAGGGTGTCCATCAATACACCTGGCATCAGGACACCCTAGGCAGGAGGTCAATGATCGACTTTGTAGTTGTTTCAGGCGACCTTCGGCCCTGTGTCTTGGACACTCGGGTAAAGAGACGGGCGGAGCTGTCCACCGATCACTACCTGGTGGTGAGTTGGATTCGCTGGCGGGGAAGGAGGCCGGAAAGACTCGGAAGACCCAAACGTACTGTGAGGGTCTGCTGGGAACGTCTGGCTGAGCCCTCCGTCAGGGAAGTCTTTAACTCCCACATGCGGGAGAACTTCAAACAGGTACCGAGGGAGGTTGGGGACATTGAGTCCGAGTGGACCATGTTATCCACCTCCATTGTCTCTGCTGCTGCTCGGAGCTGTGGTCGCAAGGTCTCTGGTGCCTGTCGCGGCGGTAACCCCCGAACCTGGTGGTGGACACCGGAAGTAAGGGATGCCGTCAAGCTGAAGAAGGAGTCCTACCAGGCCTGTGGGACTCCAGAGGCAGCTGACAGATACCGGCAGTCTAAGCGAACTGCAGCCCGGACTGTTGCGGAGGCGAAAACTCGCACCTGGGAGGAGTTCGGTGAGGCCATGGGGAAGGACAATCGGTTGGCCTCCAAGAAATTCTGGCAAACCATCCGGCGACTCAGGAGGGGAAAGCAGTTCTCCACAGGCACCGTTTTCAGTGCAGGTGGTGAGCTGTTGACTTCGACTGGGGACATTGTCGGGCGGTGGAAGGAGTACTTCGAAGATCTCATCAATCCCACTGACACGCCTTCTTTTGAAGAAGCGGAGAGTGAGGACTTTGGGGTGGGGCTGTCTATTACCCGGGCTGAAGTCACTGAGGTAGTCAACGAGCTCCTCGGTGGCAAGGCCCCGGGGGTGGATGAAGTCCGCCCTGAGCACCTCAAGTCTCTGGATGCTGTGGGAGTGTCTTGGCTGACACGTCTCTGCAGCGTCGAGTGGCGGTCGGGAACCGTACCACTGGACTGGCAGACAGGGGTGGTGGTTCCCCTCTTTAAGAAGGGGGACCGGAGGGTGTGTTCCAACCATAGGGGAATTACACTCCTCAGCCTCCCTGGAAAAGTCTATGCCAGGGTACTGGAGAGGAGAGTCCGTCCGATAGTCGAACCTCGGATTCAGGAACAACAGTGCGGTTTCCGTCCTGGTCTTTTGTATACTGTACTTTTGTTATCTTGGGAACCCCAGCATACACGCATGCCGCCCACCAACTCTACCACAGCCTGGGGTTCAGGTGTGTGAAAATTACCATCGATTACGCCACACCCGATGCTATACAGTCCTCACCGGAGCGCATTTTCTACAGGGTCCGCCATAATTACTACACAATAAATGTACAAAGCAGTAAGAACATTTCCTGAATTTGCTTACAGTGCAAATCAACCACTTCAGATGGTAAATTTCAAAAGGGTATGTAGTGTTTCGAAATAGCTATTTCTCCACTTCCTTAAAAGTTTGCAGAATAAACACTTAATTTTTACATGATTGTAACCAGCACTTTCCTGATGACATTAGTCTGACTTTTGCCAAATGAAATGAACTTCCTTAAAACTTTTATATTATTGACATATTTCCTTCTGACAGCTGCGTTGTTGACTTATAGCTCGGTAAGCTGTTCTTGAAGTTATCACAGAAGTATCTCTGAAAAGCATTAAGGCAGGGGCGTCCAATTCCAGGTCTCAAGGGTCCTGCATGTTTTCATGTTTTCAATGTTTCCTGCCATTGAAGCTCCTTATTGGCAAAACACACCTGATCCAGGTAATCAACAGCAGATCAGGCAGGATTTCTGGAAAACCAACAGGTTGACAGCCCTTGAGGCCTGGATTTGGACACCCCTGCATTAAGGCTTATGTGTAGAGTCAATTTGGTTTGCTTTTATACAAGTTTGGATGTTTGGGGGGACATTTTAGAAAGTTACCTTTTTATGTTTTGGGGATTCAATAATTTGTTTTTTGACAGCAAAATTTATTGTAGCCTGCTGGTGATCATGAAGGATGAATTGATAATTGTGGATTATTGCCGGCCGGAATTCTATGACACCAAGTCTTTCATATATTGAAATAAGGCTGTGAAAAAAAGAAAACTTAGAGCAAGATCCATGAGATTTGCACAGCTTCAACATTTCCCACCAAGCCTCTTCCAGCTATAGGTGGCGGACATGTGCTAGTAAACTGAGAAAAACAAAAACGCACCTGCTTGTTTGGTGTGTACACCACGGGCTGAATGCGCCTTTATGAATTCGGGTATAGCATGTTCTTGAACGTGCAACACATGCCTGGTGTGTACATTGTATTACACTTTTTGTCCCACAGGTCAGGAATGATGCAGGTGTTTTTGTATCTGTTTAGTATTGTGCTTGATCTACAAGCTTGAAACTATGATGTGTAAAGAAGAACTAAATCACGTGTGTGCTGTTTTTTCAACATGTTTACTAGAAGAGAAGAACTAAGTCCACATTCTAGTCTGACTGAAGAAGCAAACCATCTATCCATCCATCTTCCAAACCCTCTGAGTCCCTCTTAGGGTCTTGGGGCTGCCAGGAACCTATTCCAGTTGCTGTTGGTCAAAGAGAGGGTACACCCTGGACAGTTCACCACTCCTTCACTGTACCCAAAGAAGCAAACAGTCATGTTAAAATATTCTCAATCTGTTTGTCTTTGCATATGGTATTTTTGTAAAGATAACTTAGAGACTATTATGACATTTGACACATCTTGCAGGAGGAGACAACATGAGTGTAGAACTTTTTCAACGCTTTCTTCAATCTTTTGTCTTAACTCAACTGTCTTTAAGCAGTAACATGTTGCTCAATCTGTGCAAACGTCTCCTTGTTGTATTTCTGTTTTTACTTTGATAAAATGTTTAAACAAGTGTGCAGCAATCCCACATAAAGATAAATCTTCACTTCCAAAAACCAACGAAAGGATAATTAGAAAAAAAGACGCACGCTTACTTAAACAGCAAATTTGATTTGAAATTGTTTTTTTCAAGCAATCAAATAAGAATAATACACAAAAAAAGAAATACAATCATCAGTTATGCATTTATACAATGACGAATCAAACTTAAGATAATTAGACATATTCATAAATATTGCTTGAAAGGGAGTGGAAGGAAGAGAACTTATATAATCCCACCCCTGTTCTACTGTAACCATTTTATTACATGATTTATCAATATCTGGTTCATAACTTTTTATCAGACAGAATTAAGAATCCTGAAATACCAATAAAGCATATGACAAATATGAATTACTTACTTATTATGTAAAAAATAACTTTTAGAAATCAACATGGCAAATGCAGATCAGTTATCCAAAATAAATGCAGTTTATGTTACTCAGAAAAGTCATTTATATGATTAAAAAATAATACAATATCGGTAAAATAGACATAACACTGTTTCAGACATTTTCATAGAAAAATGTGATCAAGTATCAAAAGTTAAAAATATGTGCAAAATTCTGTTAAATTAGGAAAAAAAAAATCACAAATTAATTCATCCATTTTTGGAGCAAGTGAAGTTATATAATTAAAAGTCAATCAATGTAACCATTTTCAATAAGTGACTAATCATTTGTTTTATTATTTTTTGTATTTCTTTTATAGGTAATGCTAAAAAAAATTCTTGTTTACTAATACATGTCAGTTATTTCAACGAACACCTACATCTATCTATATTTATTTATTAAATAACATGTTTTACAATCTCTCTGCAGTTTGCTTTGTGACTCTTTGCAGACTTGTTAAATGCTTCTTTTGTCAATTGTTTTCTGTGTTTCTCTGGAAATGCATCTTAAAGAAGCCCACTGTGCTCATTTGATGGTTTAACAAATGCATACAGACTCCATGTCCAGCTCAGTTCATCATTATTTAAGTCAGATTATCGATCTTCACAAATACCAGTACTTTTATATCAGCTAAGTTACTTGATATTTTGGTCTGCTTTGATCTAAAACAGTCAAATCCCTTAGTTCAAACCGCACATTGTTAATCTTAAAAAGACGTTTTCTTCTGGTACTAAACTTTAAACAAACTATGTATTTTCTAATAAATTTGAAAGAAACCATTGAAAAAACAACAACTTGCTTTTTTCCAACTATCAGAGAAATTGTCTCCTAGGCAGGAATGAATAATAATAAAACTACGGCTGGGGATTGTTACTTAAGTGGCAGTTTGATTAGATTCACAAATCAAGATCAACAACTTGAACCGTGATTTTTCTTCAGTATATGATGTTTGAATGGTTGTTATGTGCATGCCTTTTTACTGGATGAATGCCAATTAAAGTAACATGTATTGAATCAGCATCATTTAGAACAGAAGATCAGAATCAACAAAACATAACAGATAAAATAATAAAAATAATATATAAAATGTATAATAAATAAAGTGGTATTTCTCACTTTAAGCAATGCTGCACTCAAAAGTGTTTCCTGTCAACTTCCTGATTAACTTTAGTAGTGAACAAAGCATAAAAATCACTGTAGCTTTGTACCATTTAACATCAAATTCAGAAAATGTTCTCCACACATTTTCAATCCTCAACGTTTTTCTGACTTCAGCTCCAGTAGACAGACAAAGAAAAAAAAAACAAATAGAAAAACCTAAATAAAATGAATTTGTAACAACTAACACTCACAGTCATTTAATCTAAATTGGCAAAGTGTTTGCAACAGAAACGTTCATGAAGTGAATTTTTTCATCTTTTGATGAAATTGATCGTAATTTTTTTGTAACATTAATAAATTCATCATATTTTTAACTCTGTTTTATTCTGCTTTTATCTTAATCTAACTATTATTTTTAATGTATATAAAACAATTTAATTTTTTTTCAGAACTTATTTACTATTGAACCTTTTTTTTTAAATTAATGTAAATGTCATGTTTGCTGTCAGCTACTCCTCCCTCCCCCCTCCTTCCTGTTTTGGACACGACCAGCTGCAAGCACTCACCTCATCACCACCGCCTTCTTAAGGATCCCCTGGATCTTCAGCCGGTGTCAGTTCGTTGTTTCTCCTCTGGTCAACTCATGTTTCTGACTTTTGTCTCGTTACTCTTTGCTCATTGTACCTCTCGCTCTGCTTCAGGAAAGAAACCTGTTGGATACTCACCTGGTTGCAGTCCACAGATGTCGCAATCCTCCCTCTGGAAAATCAGCCTCAAGATCCCTCCAGCCAGCCGCCGCTCCTCACCTAGGAAGAAGCCCTCAACCTCTGTTCTCGATTAAATCTCTTAAACTTACCGTTGAGTCCGAGCCTCTTTCCGGGTTCCAGCGTTTGGGTCATTCTAAACTCTCGCCCTAATCATGAGAGTAAATATGAAATACACACAATAGCTTCACTTTGAAAAGCATCACAACACTTTACTTTAAAGTTTCATTTACTTCGGGTGTCAGTAGCACTAAAGAGAACACAGACATTTAAACTTGTATTTAAAAACAAATGTAATTAAAAGACCACTAGGAGCAATTTTACAATAGACGAAGAATATAGTTGGAGTAGGACTTTAAAGATTGCGAATGAGCAATCTCGTTGCAGATATTTGTGCTTTAATTTTCGGGAAACATATTGTGAATAACCGATTATTCTTATAATCTTATAGCTTTAACTAAAATATATGTATTTTTTTATTTTTGCCAATATTAATGTTTTCTGGAACACGCTCCCAAATCATGTAAGAGAGACAGACAAAGTTTCTACATTCAAAGATAGACTGAAAATAATCAGGCTTATTATCAGACTAGTTAGTATTCAGAGATTACGTTAATGTGTTTAAATTAAACTTAATAACAATAGCAATTTGTTTTTAGCAGGCTGTGTAGGAAAAAATCTGTTGCTTTGCAGTTTTTCCACGCATGCTCAAAAAAAATCAGGAGATGAAGAACTGAGATGAAGAGGCTGCGTTCCTTGATCGGAGGTTCTGCTACCGTTCGTGGTGAACTCCATGAACGAGGAGTGAGACAGAGTTCGTGGCTTGGGTTCTTAGTGCGTGGCTGGAGATCTTGAGGAGCACAGAGACTGTGGCTCACAGTGGCAGGAGGCGTCAGCGGTGGTGAGCTGTGGCAGCTGCTGCTCGAGGTAGTAAGGCTCAGTTGACTCTCGTGGCGTGAGATGGAAACCTGTGTGCAGAGGACAAGACAAGGTTAGCGCAGAACGAGACAAGGGGGCCAGACGTAGAGAGCTTCTGGAGACTAAGCACCATCAGGGTTAACGGACTGGCCAAGAATGATGAAGCTGGGTCTCCTTTAGTAGCAGGTGGCTTGATGAGTTGAGTAGTCACAGCTGAGATGAATGAGCTGCAGAGCTGGAGGGGGAGGAGCCTGACAGGCCACCATGACATAGTTGTACCGTAACAGTCACAGTAATTGTCTATTGACAGTAGAGCACATGGCAGGGGAGTAGAATTAGCTCTATGGTAAGGTCAAATAAGGGAACAAATCAAGCTAAATTATTCGTCATCATTTCCAAACACATAATATTTCATTTAAATGTACAAATGATAATAAGAAAAAGCCTTTAATGTTGTGTATTTTTAATAAATGTCATGCTACTGCTAAAACAGAGATTAGCATGCTAATGTGGCAATTTTCTTTTAGATGTAACATCTTCTTTTAGATGTAACATTTACATTTACAGACTGGCGACCAGTCCAGGGCATCCCTTGCCTACGCCCAAATGGCCAGGATAGGCTCCGGCAACCCCGTGACCCCGAAAGGGAAAAACGGTAAAGAAGATGAATGATGATGATGAATGAATGTAACATTTTTTCATTTCCACTTTTATGGGTTGAGATGGAAATGACAATGCTAGTTTTATAAATGCTTTCATAGTGGTGGACGTGGTGCAGTGGGAGGGCTATCCCCCCATTGATCGTAATATTGCAGGTTTGATTCCCGCTTTGCTTGCCCATGTGTTGAAGTGTCTTTGGGTACTGCAATAGAGGTTGCCAACAGTGAACTGCACTACAGCAAGGGAACTGTGCACAAATAAATTACAAAAATAAATAAAATAAAGAGTTTAATGTAACACTGTCTGTTCTAGATGACACACAAGACCACAGCAGAGACAGGAAAACATACAGAGAAAGAGCTTCTTTAAAAAAAACAGGGAAGGATGTCAAATCTTCCATCTAACAAAAGTTAGAGAACAGATGCAGAAAATTATAGAATAGTTTGCAAAGACAAGATCAAAGGTCTACAGACATTTTATCACAACTTCTGTAAATCTTGAAGAGGGTTTTACGGATGGTGGAAAAATTCAAGGAGAGATACAACCTTCCGGTACTTAAGATGAAAATGGAAATAACCAATTCCCCAAAGCTCAAGAGCAAAAACAGGTAAGGCAAAAACCAAAGGTTACAAGCAGAGCTCTCCTGTTTTAAAACACTATTATTTCAAAATATAAATATGCAAATGAGGGAGAGAAAATTAGAAACAGATACAAGATACACAAAATAATGTCTAAAGGAAAAAAAAGGTTTGACACCAGATCACTTTTGGCTCATGTGTTAAAAATGAAAAAGATTAAAAAGATAAAAAGATTTTGTACATGAGACACACAAAAGGGAGATGCAAAAGGAAGGAGATATTTTACAATCAAAAAACTGCTGACAGAGATTTATTTATTTTGGTAAAGGCGGTTGTTCAAGTTCTTTGCCAGCACCCTCGAAAGGGAAGTTTAAGATAACTTTTTACATACATTTGAAGCATGCAGAATAAGCAACTACTTATTCCTAAAACTACTACTACAAAAATCCATAAACAACATTTTTATTTTATTTTGACTACAATTGAGCTCATTGTTTTAAATAATCCGTGTGTTTGCCTAAGTAAGAAAAGGATTATTTATGCTGTCTACTGCAGAGATATTAATGGTAATTTTGAATTCTCAGAGCACTAATTAACTTCAGTTACTTCAAAGTATTTCCAGTTTGTTGAGTAGATTGTATAAGTTTTGAATCTTGAGTTTTTTGTTAAAGTATACACTTCTCAGCATACCCTATCTAATCTAGAGGTAGAGTTTCACGCATGCAACCCATTTCCTGGTTTCATTCCAATGAGGAAGGAAGTTAAGTCAGTTTATAATGACAAGGCATCACTTTTTGTTTGATTGAGTATGAAACACACAAGAGAGACAGACTTATTTTGATTAGACCTGCAAGAAGATTTAGCAAAAAAAAAGAAGTCAACGGGGCCACGGGTAAAGTTGTGCCTTTTGATCTTTTAAAGTCTAAGTCATCAAGGACATTTTCAGAGACTGCTACCTTTCTGCCATGTCTTTATTCATTGATCTACAATGGCTGATGGATGTATTTTCCTTGATGCACTTGCAGATATGGCAGTTGAGTACCACGTCTCCACAACGACAAATATGGATGTTGATGACAGTCAAATTGCCTACAGGAGACTTTTTGCGGATTCCAGGGATTTTCGCCTTTCAGGTAAAAAAATAACAGTAACATTTTTTTCTTTAGTTATTTATCCTTAAGATATCGGCTGTCTGCCTGCTTTTGAAAGCCTTTATAAAGAAAGCCATAGTTTTTACAATTTATCTTGAATAAAGATAAAAAAAGCAAATTGGGATTCCAAAAAAAAGACATATGTGGCACAAAGTATGTTAAGATTTTGTACACTTGCATCCTACCACTGCAATTGTTTTAGCAACACATACATCTCTGTTTTAGAATTACTTAAAACCTTTGCAAATTTGCAATATGTGTGATATTTACTACAATTAAGTCAAATCATTCCATTAATAAACATAAAAACAATTTTTCTACCTTTTAGTTACTGCACTGAGAAACAGCCCTTTCAAGGTGGCTTCAGTGTGCTTCGGACTGCTTTGTGTTCTCCTGTTAGCTTGCGTCATAGGAGTAAAAGTCCACTGTAAGTCTACCTGGAATTTTTTTCTGTTAAGTACTCAATTTCTTTCATCCTAAGGTAACAGTCACCATATTATCTTCTCTCTTTTGGGCAGACTCAAACGTAGTACAAAACCAAGAGAGCAATGTAAAAGACCTGACTACAGAAAAAGAGAACCTGCAACAAAACACAAAGACACTGCAGCAAGAAAAAAAGAACCTGGAGAAGACCTGCAATCAGTTACGGGAAGAAAACAATTTGTCATTGAAGACGAAAAACCAATTGCGTTCCGATCTTAATACACAAGGGGATGAATTACGTGAGCTTAAAAACAAACACAGTCAGTTGGAGACTGCTAACTCTGCTTTAAACAAGGAGTTGGTTCAATTAAAAGCTGATAAGGCTCAACTGCAGAAAGATAAAGAAACCCTAGCTACAGCCCAAACTGTTTTACAAGCACAATACGAATCTGCCATCAAACTAAAGAAGAATCTGCTGGAAAGTGTCAGCTTTGTGAGCAAAGACAGGGACATTTGGCATAATAAATACAATAATGCAACCAGAGTACGGGATCAGCTCCAGCTGAGTTACAACAGCTTAATTCAGAAGGTAGAACATTTACAGGACCAATTTAATTTCTCAACAAGTGAGAAAGATAAAATAACTAGTAGCCACCAAAACCTAACAACTGAGCTGAAAACTCTGCAGACAACATGTGAAATTATCAAAACGGCTCAAAATGAGCTACAGGCGTCTTACAATTCTGTTGTTCAAGAAAAACAACAGCTTCAAACTAGAATTAAAAACATTAGTGAAGAAAGAGACCTCCTGAAAATCAAAGCGCAAAATCTGACGGCCGAGGGAAACCGACTACAAGAGAGTGTTAACAAGCTGAACTCAACAATTCAAGGTAAGCAGAAACAAAGTGAAAATACAAACCTCGGTCTAAGTACAGCCTATCTGGACTCAGTCTGGAGTGACCAAGAAATATCTTTTGATCTCAGAAAAGAAATGCCCAGCAGGATGGATGAAGTTTAAATACAGCTGCTACTTCACATCTTCAGAGAAGAATACCTGGGAACAGAGCAGAGAATTTTGCCGAAATAAAACGGGGGACCTGGCAATCATCAACAGCGAAGAGGAAATGGTGTGTTCAACTCGGTCACCGACAACCTTATAGGGCCTATATCATGCTTTTCTTAAGCCTCTCAGAGTAAACTATATCCAGATATATGACAATACATTACGAGAGAGAATCCAGTAATGGAGCTTGTATGTTTCTCATTTCTTAGGCCTTCATCAACACTTTGTACAAAAGTGACCAACAAACCTGGATTGGATTGACTGATGGAGGAGTGGAGGGGCAATGGAAATGGGTGGATGGGACACCACTTACCCTAACGTAGGAAAACATGTTGTTAGCGGTGTTGATGTGTTGATGAAGGATTCTTTGCACTTTTTTTGCAACTTTTTTTGTAATTTCAGATATCATCATTATTTTTAGGTTCTGGGGTATAGGTCAGCCCAACAGCCATCAGGGAAAAGATCAAGACTGTGTGGAATTTTGTCATCGTTCAACGGGGAGGGGCGACTGGAATGATGAGAGCTGCAGTGTCAAACAAAACTGGATCTGTGAGATATAGAATACCACCACTGTCTACTTCTTCTGAAGATCATAGCCTGCAATAGAACACAATTTGTTTGTCAAGATTTGTTGTCAAGAAAACAAATGCTGCAATAACATCTATTCATGAATCAAATTTGCGTCTGCCGCCCTCTTTTGACGCGCATCAAATTTATTATTCGATGCCTAGCCTTGACCTCTTGACGCCATGGCCGCAGAGCTTCGTTTGTTGCTAATCATGGAAAACATTGAGGATGTTGAATGCATAGCTTGGATTTCTACGTCTTGGAGGGCTCTACAGAGACGCCAGCATGCACATCGCCGTGCCCTTCACTCCTGCAGCAAGAGCTGCGCCTGGCTTACGGCCGTTTTAAATGTTACTTTCATCTGTCTGTGGCCCAGTTTGAGCATTAACCAGAGGGGGAAAAGATAAAAATAAGACCGGAGGATCGTTTTATTATTCTCTTGATGAAAATCAACACATCATAATCCCATGAAGTTGGAGCGATGTAACTCGCTATGACAGTTCCCAAACTTTTTCTGCAGGGCCCCCCTTTCTGAAGATTAGAATATTTTCGAGTCCCCCCACACTGACAAACATACAAATCCTTTGTTTCTAAACTCCACCGTGCCCCCCCACTGTGCTATGACAATATGCCAACCTCGAGCGGGTCAGAATAGCGAGCTCCTCTGCCACCCATGGTTTGGTAGAGCTAGCGTGCGCTGCCAGTCCCTGGGTGGCTGAGTTAGCTAGCTCTGCCAGATACTAGACAGTGGAGCTCACTAGCTCCCTACACTGTCCACCGGGTGGCTGGCTAGCTTAGTGGGCTCGATTGCTCCAGCTCTATTGGGTGTAATAGGCTGGCGACCTGTCAAGGGTGTATTCCGCCTTGGCACAAAAGTAACCGGGGCATTATTCGGCAACCCCACTGCCAAGCGGGTTAAGAAAATGGTTGGAAATTCAGGATGAAAATCCCCGCATTGAGCAGCCATAATGGATTTATTTTTCTACCCTTTGAGTCGCTGAAAAACTCACATTGACAAAGTTCTGTACTCGCTGCGCCCAACGCTCAAATTGCACCGCACCTCAGATCGCGTTTGTACATTGAACTAGCATTGAAACTCAATGACCCTGACGTGCAAATCGTGTCTGGTATGAATGCAGCAAAAGAACAAAATTTGATATTAAAAGCAAACTGTATAGGACTAACTAACATATTGCAACAGAAATGCTCTGGTTATACAACTTTAGCTTCAATAATTGTTATGTAATAACAACAAACAAAAGTTTGTACCTTTAATTATTTGTTTGGATAAATTAAACAGACAACGATGATGGCTACTGAAATCAAAGTGCCTGGCCAGGAAACATTTCTAAAGCGTTTGTTTTCTGAACAACTCTGGCCAGTTAGTTATTCAGCAGTTTGATTATGATTATTGATTTCATGCACATACTGAAATGAGCATTACAATGAGTTGCTGATACAATCTAAATACACACAATTAATCTTTTAAACATCAGTACTGGATTTTCTGTTTGTTGCTTTAAAAATGGTTCTTATTGCTTTTTTCCTTTACCACAAGCAGAAATGTAACATTCAGTTACAGTAAATCAGAGCAGGCTAAAACAATTAAGGATTATTGTTTTCAAAAAGTTCAAATTTTCTATTTTGTTGTTGTTTTTAATTGCATAAACTGCATTTTTTTAAAGTTCTGATTTTCCAAAAAACAAAGAAGAAAAATGGGATTATTGTTATGTATAACTCTACAAATGATGGCAGAATCATGGGTTTAATGGTGTTTGGCTTGATGATCATTTTTTAATCTATTTTTTATTATCTTCAGTAACACCACTTCACAGTATACTGTTTTGTTCCATCTTTTTTGTCTTGTCTTCATGAATAAGATGCATTAAAACATTTAAATTCGTGACATTAATGATGTCTGAGGTGGACCAGTCAAGGAGGTTTTGGACACACTTTTCATCCTGTGTACAGTGTTTTTGTAAACAAAACAAAAAAAAGATTGAAATTTATGCAGAGGGTCCTGTGCTTATTTTTCATCTGTTCATGACACCAAAACATATTGACCTTTTTCATTATTTAAACCTAAAGTAATTTGGCAAGAAACTATAATAAATATACTCATCCAATCAGTGATGTCCCATTGCAACTACCTTTTCCGTCTTCTTATTGTGTTTCGTTTTTTTTTAACATTTCTTTTTCTTTTCTGAAAAGTGATTTTGTTTTTCAAATGTTTCTGTAATTATATTTTGTTTTTTCTAACATCCACAAACGGCAACTCCTATCACAACTTGAGATTGTAGCAATACAATACAATTGCAATACCACCACGGGGGAACTAGAACAGCAGGTCAGAGAGGAGGCTATACCATACTCCCACCCTAAGCTTGCTACACAACCAGAGATACACTGAGCAAGGCAGCAACTGACCTGAAAGACAAGACCATGTCTAGAATGAACACTAGGCAACCCCGTCACTAGCAAGACTGGGTAACCCTTGTGCTATCCTAGGCACTTTAACATTGGGAGTTGGGTCATCTAGGCCCACCAGTTGAACCTTTTTTCTTCAATGATTTGTGAACCTCACTGGTGTCCATGGATTACATGAAATCTTTCCACCCTTTATCCACATTTGTCATGGTAGGGATAAGATGTCAATGCAAGGTTGGGGTCATCTAAGATAGCACAAGGGTCAAGTGATGTACTGCCTGAAAGTCTCCTGGTAGCTGTGAATGAAGCATTGAGGGCAATTCCTACCTACCACAACCATCACAGAAACAGTGCTTGGCTATAAGAGCAACCATGGGAGAAAACAATACCCAACATGGAAGCAACGACTGGAGGTCAAAATCAAGGCAACTCGGAGGGATGTGAGTAAGCTGACAGAGGTTCAAAGAGGTACAATGAGAAAGCAAGTAAGAGATACAGCCAGATGCCCATACCTGAAGCACTGGAAGCTGCCAAACAGGTAGACAAGAGACAATGAAACCAGACAGATAAACAGGCTGTTCGCAACTAATCCTGAAAAAGTGTACGCTCAGTGGCAGGGTCAAAACAGCCGAGCAGACCCACCAAGGCTAGAAACTGAACAGTACTGTAAAAAGGGAGAAAGAGACAGCACATAACAGCAATGCCCAGTTGTTTTTCTCTCTGAGAAAAGAACATAGCAACCTCCCTGAACAGAATCCAGTAACCATCACAGTGGCAGACATCGAAGAAGAAGAAACCAAGATAAATAGGCACATGAATCAATACATGGGCAACACACAGAAGGGCATTGGCAGAGACTCCAGATGAGCCAAACACCAACTCCTGGTTGACAGAACAGTCACTCAAGACTGCAAGTCATGACACACCAACCTGCGCACAGCCTGGATTGATTACAAGAAAACCTATGACTCAATGCCACACATGTGGATTACTGAATGCTTCAAGCTGTACAACATCAACAGGACTCTAAGAGCCTTCATAGGAAATTTGATGAAGCTGTGGAAAACCACCCTTGAAGCCAATGGGAAGCCACTTGCACAAGTGTCCATCAAATGTGGGATATACCAAGGTGATGCTCTGTCCCCGCTGCTGTTCTGCATAGGTCTGAACCCCCTCAGCCAAATGATCAACAAGACTGGCCATGGAAACTGACTCAGAAATGGGGCCAACATCAGTCACCTCCTCTACATGGATGACATCAAGCTATATGCTAAGAGCAAGTGTGACATTGACTCCCTGATCCACACCACCAGGATCTACAGCACTGACATTGGGATGTCATTCGGGCTCGAGAAATGCCGCCGGATGATGACAAAGAGAGGCAAGGTAGTCCACACAGAAGGGGTCTCACTCCCAGAAGGAACAATAGCAGACATTGAGGAAAGTCACAAATACCTTGGAATCCCGCAGGCAAATGGCAACCTGGAGCAGGCAACAAGGAAAGATGCAACAGCTAAATACCTCTGACAAGTAAGGCAAGTCCTGAGGAGCCAGCTCAATGGCAAGAATAAGACCCGGGCAATAATGCTACGCACTGCCAGTTATCAGATACCCTGCAGGAATAACAAGATGGGCAAAGGTAGAGATACAGACCACGGATGTTAAAACACAAAAGCTCCTCACCATGCATGGAGGGTTCCATCCCAAATCAAGCACCCTGAGACTGTATGCTAGCCGCAAGGAAGAAGGCAGAGGACTAGTGAGCGTAGAAGCCACTATCCAAGATGAAACATCAAGATGCATGAGTACATCAAGCTCAAGGCCCCAACTGACAGTGTGCTTAGTTAATGTCTCAGGCAATGGAGAGCAGAGGATACAGTGCTGGAGGACAGATCCTCATGGGAGGACAAACCCCTGCATAGGAGGTACCACCGGACCATAACTGAAGTGGCTGATATCAAGAAGTCCTACCAATGGCTAGAAAGGACTGGCCTACAGGACAACACCAAAGTGCTTATCCTAGCAGCTCAGGAACAAGCCCTGAGCACCAGAGCAATAGAGGTTCAGATCTACCACACCAGGCAAGACCCAAGGTGTAGGCTGTGCAAAAAGGGTGCCTGAAACAATCCAGCTCATAACTGCAGGGTGTAAGATGCTGGCAGGGAAAGCATACATGGAGCGCCAGTATCAAGTGGCTGGAATAGAGGTAAGATCGGGCCTAAAAAATCTAGCCCGAACAGACAAAGGCCCGCGGGCATTAAAGCCGAACCCGGTCCGAACCTGACCAATGAACTTGATTTGCAGGCCCGAGCCTGCACCCGAAATTTCAATTCATCCTATAGTATTTTTGGCAGAAAAAAACGCAAGATTTCTTACGGTTAAAATAATCTACAAATTTTTATGATCATGAAAGTTATTTTATTTCGAACAGAGAGTGGTCGCTGCAGCTGCGCGCGTAGTCAAGCTCGCTGTTTTTGGAATAGAGTTCCGCCGGAAGCGCTGCACATAGGTTCCTCCCTACATAATAAATGCATTTGCACAACGAAATAACGCTGGAACACAGAATAAGAGGCCAGACAAAGAGAGTGAAAGAGAGATCTTGATGCACACTCGCTTCATTACGCGGAGAAATACTGCAGTTGCGGCGGTGCGTGTTTGCCTTTTCAGTTCCCCTGTCTTTAGTTTATCCTTGACTTCTTGCTGCTCCATATCGTGGAAACCTAAACAAAATAGATGCGGGCTTGCGGAGGGAAGATTACATTCAAGATACGTGTGCAGAGCTGCGGGTGGGGGTCTACCTATGTGTGTATGTGTATGTACTGTGCTCGGTGAACGTTCTCCCTCTGTGTAAGAAAAAGCTGGCTGTGCCTTTCGGTTTGTGCGGTAACTGTTCTGAATCATACAGGGTTAATAAAGAGCTGTTTGACGCCCGCCTAAGGAGCTTCTTTGCATCCATTACAATCTATTTATTAAAAAAGTAAGCGAGAGAGAAGCCCGGCCCGAACCGACCCGAACGTAATGATTGTCATTTAGAACCCGACCCGAATTTTGGGTCGGGTCAGGTTCTGACTCGGGCTCGGGCTTAAGATCTTACCTCTAAGGCTGGAATAATATACAGGATGATGTGCGCAGAATATGAACTGGTAACCCCAAGGTCAAAATGGGAAACACCCTGAAGGTCGTAGAGAATGAAAGGGCAAAGATCCTGTAGGACTTCCAGATCCAGACTAATAGAATGGTGATGGCGAACCAACCAGAAATTGTTGTGATGGATAAAGAACAGAGGAAAATTCATTGTGGTGGATGTGGAAGTGCCGAGCGATGGGAACATCAGAAAGAAGGAACATGAGAAACTGGAGAAATACCATGGACTCAGAGAAGTACTGGAGAAAGCCTGGAAAGTGAAGGTGACAGTGGTGCCTGTGGTAATTGGAGCACTCGGGGCAGTAATCCCAAGCTCGAGGAGTGGCTACAACAGATCCCTGAAGAGACCCCTGAAGGTACACTTGGCCCGGTGCCAAGTGTTCCGCGGCCCGGTACCGGCCCGGTGGTTGGGGACCACTGCCTTACATCATAACTTTATTATAAAAAAAATAAAAATACAAAAAAATATATAAAAAAAGTAAAACAAATGATTAATCACTTATTGAAAATTGTTAAATTGATTGACTTTTAATGATATTACTTCATTTGCTCCAAAAATTGATAAATTGATTCAAAAATCTTTCCTGATTTTTTGATACTTGATGAAATTTTGCTATGAAAATTCCTGAAACAGTGTTGTGTCTACTTTACTGATATAGCATTATCTTTTAATCATATGAATGACTTTTATAAGTAACATAATCTGCATATATTTCAGATGACTGATCTGCATTTGCCATGTTGATTTCTAAAATAGTTCATTTTGACGTAATACTTAAGTAATCCATCTTTGGCATGTGCTTTATTGACACCTTATGATTCTTAATTCTGTCTGATAAAAACTAGGAACCGGATATTGATAAATCATGTAATAAAATGGTTATAGTATAACGGGGTGGGATTATATAAGTTCGCTTTCTTCCATTCCCTTTCAAGCAATATTTATTAATATGCCTTATTATCCTAAGTTTGATTAGTTACTGTATGAATGTTTAACTGATGATTATATTGCTTTTGTGTATTATTTCTACTTAATTGCTTGAAATAAACCATTTCAAATAAAAAAAAAATCAAATCAAAAAAGCGCTTTGGGCCTTCGTAAGAAGGTAGAAAGCGCTATATAAGTATACGCCATTTACCATCTGCCCTCCGACAGCGGCATCCGATCACCCAAACACTCCCTCCAGAGGGCCCTGCGTGTGTGAAAGTGTGCATTGTTGTGATCGATCTGTAGTGTATGTCCTAAAAAGAGGCGCTTTAAAAATTGGTGATTACCTTCACCAAAGGTCCCTTTGTGTCTAAAGCAATTCAAATCTGGGGAATCCCACTCTCGTACTTCCTTAATGAGATGTTAGTGTAAAGAGCAATGACGTCCTCCAGCTCCTCTCCAAGCCAGACGCGGAAGGTCGAGCAAGCAGCCATGGAGCTCACCAGGGGCGCCATGGAGCTCACCAGCCCCCATCTCCAGTCACCCAAACCTATGAGGCTGGGTAGTAGCCAGGCTAGACACGCCCCCAGGGCTCAGATGCACGGTCCCCCACCCAGAGCATCCAGGACCAAATGGGAACACAGGTCCTCAGACGCCAGAACCCCAAACCCCACAGAAGATCCACACTGACTACCAAGTAAACATACAAAGTGAATGATCCTTTATTTCTTTTATTTATTCTTTGTATAAAGGATCATTCCCTTTGTACATGTCTTCCCTGCGAGGATGCTTTCTCAAATATTTTTATTGCTCAATGCAACCTACCTTAATACAGATCATCTGCTGTCTTTTCTGCTTTACCTATCAAAAATAATGGGGTATAATGGAGTTGATTAATGAAATGAATCTTTTGGTGTTCTACAACTGCATACTTTTCTGTGGCTCAGAAAGCTTTGCAGAATTAATTCATTTTGTTCATTAGATTTATTTTGTCAGAAATCAGACGTATGTTTTTCCCTCCCACCACCAGAGAGAGCCATCTCCCCAGTTTTGACCTTTCCCCGAGCTGTATCATCACTACAGTTCCCATCAGCCTCTGCTGTCAATTCTAAGTCTCGTCATTTAATCACACAAACTATACTTCAGCAGACACCGGAAATCAACACTGCTTTCACA
>CM074490.1:2535619-2673985 GCA_037389245.1 Oryzias sinensis
GCTGCTCTCCTGGTTGGGCTGGGGCGGCGCTCTCTCTCCCTCCGTGCCTCCCTGCTCTCTGGCTCTGGGGGCCTTGCGGCGGTCCTGCTGGCCCTGGCCTGGGTGGCGGGCTTGGTCGCCCGGGCGGCGGTTGTTCCCTGCTGGTTCCCGTGTGGCGTTGGGGGGATTCCGGCTGCCGCTGCTGCTGCGGCGGGGGTCTTGGGGTGGGGATGGCTGGAAACTCTCCCTCCCTCTTTCCACGTTCCACCATCCATTTTAGAAGAACATAAACACTCACCTGAGCACAGGTGTTAGCTCACCTTTGCACTAACAGTTTGCATGACTGAAATATTTCACACTAGTTGGTTTTAAGGCATAAGTATGCGTGTGAACACTATCTGTTTTGTATTTATGTCGACAGGTGGACATTTTTTGCAGCTAGCAGGTGTGTTTATAACATTTGAGTGTGTGTGTGGACAGGCTCCGCCCTTATTGTACTACATTTGAACCTTACCATAATGATTAACAACCAGTAAACTTGTTGCTTTATGCTGCTTCATGGTCTTATCCCCCTTCCCCTCCTATTATCACCCCCTACCCCCCCTCTCTCTATCGTCCCTCTCTCTTCTTCCCCTCTTTCCTTTTCCGTCCGGTCCAACACCAAAGATTTTCAGACATGATTGAAATTAATAAAGTTTGGCCTCAATTACAAAAGGGGTTTATCCAGACATACCTTTGGTTTGTCTGAAGATTAATAAACCCTCTTGTTAAAGTAAAATCTGTCCAACACAAGAGGCCCACAGCTCTCATCTTTCTGCCCAGCTGTTGGACAGGACAAGTTAAAAAAAAAAAAAAAAAAAAAAAAAGAAGGTTAGTTTGTTTACAGAGAGGTGAAGCAGCATGGCGTGTCCATTTGAAGATGATTTAGTGGATGAAGAAGCTCAGATAATACTTTTTCTACCGTGAGAGGGTGATAAGACCACATATGAATGTTGGAAAAAAAATTTTTTTACTTTGATCTAACTTTATTATTTGTTTCAGTTAAAATAAATCATTTTTTTGTAAGTCGGTTTAAAAATTACACATAGTTTTCAGACAGTTATTTTACTTTCATTCAAAGTAATTCAATTAAGAAGGTGTAACTTTGGTGCTGCTGTTAGAGCGGCACCGCAAAGGATTGTGGGATATCATTCCCTTTGCCTGTCTGGACGGATTTGGGTTTAAGTGTGGGTTTTTTGACCAAATGTGTTTAGTTGTTTAGCTGTTTTACTGTGTTTTGCCATGCTTCGCTGAGTTATTTTGCCGTACTGTGCTTACGTCTCTGCACCATGAGTGAGAGTAAAAGAGAGGATGATGAGTTTATATAGCAGCCCTACAGCTTAGCATTGTAATGACAATCATGGTAAATTCTTTAGCGAATTTTTGATCTCCGTGCATTATTCCCCCCGTCTTTTTTATTGTTATAAAAATGAGTATATATGCTGGGTCAAACTTAGGCATTTGAGAGTTCAAGAAATATAAGTAATTAAGATAGAAAAAATATTAATTGAATTGGAGTAATATGGCATTTAGTTAGATAAATACGTAAATTTGAGTTGTATAAACAATTATTGAGTTTTATAGACGTAAGAAATTAGGTTGAATAAATTTAACTCAATTTTTTGTTACCAATAGAAGTAATTCATTTAAGTTGGCAAAATTGGATAAGTTATATGTATGTGCGTCACAAGGAAAATGGAAATAAGATCAGAAACTCGTGCGTTTACTTTGTCTGCTCTTTTTCTACACGCAGAAACTCTTTTTTTTGATGATGCAGCCGTGTTACTTTTTTGATGGTCGTGTAAACTTCATACGCCGTCATTAAAATCTCAGACTCCGTCTCACTGAAGTACAGCGCTTTCTTTTTGTTCTCCACGCGTTTCCATGGTGACTCCAGAAATCGGCGATTCATTGAGAATGTCTTTATGTACCTGCCGTGCACGCACATTAACCCAGGGTTACCAAGTCGAGCGTAATTACGCCAACTCATATCCGGTCTTTTGGAACCGACATACCCCGAGTACGCAAGTTCAGGCGGATTTCAGCCAGAGTTCAGGTTCAAAGTCAGGCTAGTTTAAACATGCTTCCTGGAATACCCCCAGCTCTCCTTGCGCTTGTGTCGCGGCAGCATTATGGTGGTAACAGGGCTGGTTAAAAAAACACACCAGTAAAATAAAGCAGGGGCAACTGAAAAGCACGCGCCTCAGCGCGATACGCGCGCCGCAGCGCCCGGTCGCTGCGCGCGGCTGCTGGTGGACGGAGCGAATCGTGTCTGTGCAGAGCAATCAGACTTAATACTGTACGTTTTGTGGATGACGGGCAAGAGAGGATGCGTTGTTACGTGTGGGAGCCTTCAGACTGCCATCTGTCCCGCAGCTCTATGTGAACGAGCAGCAGGAGAACATCATCTCGTATATTACGGAGCTGCTAAATAGATGGACTAGTGTCACTATGACTCTGAGGGAAATTCACTCCTGAGCATGCGCTGTTCTCTCCGTCACACAGCTAACCGGCTTTTCCAAACCCGTTGGTGATGGTGGATTCTTTCACACTGCTTTTAACTTGAAAGCTGCATCATATTGTAGCGGCGATCACGTGCACGTTGGGTCTAATGGCACCGAAGGATTCTGGGATGCGGCTGGGCATCCGTGTTTCTTTTTGTTGAACCATGACTGAAGTGTCTAAGACCTGAAGTGAGGTCCATGCTGTTTGGCTGCTTAGAGGTGTGTTGAAACTACAAATGACTTGTAACTTGGAGTTGGATTATGCTTAAAACCCCAGCTCCGAGGTCAAAAGTACATTCATGGCGGCCATTCTAATAAATCCACAAATTAGCCGTGTCACTGGATTAGCTGCAAGGCTGTAAGCACTGGAAAAAAGGAGCGGCTTATAGTCCGGAATTTACGGTACAATAAGTCCGTGGATTCTTTTTATTAACATAGTTTTGCTGTTGGTAATAAATGATGAGTATTTCTTACCATAATTAAGACTTCTGGTGCCGCGTGGTTTTGCTGATGGTCTAGTCTGGTTGATTCGTGGTAAGTTTTAGCTTCATGCAGGCGTAGAGACTTCCATCCGTTAAACGTGATCGTAGGTTGGTCTGAATGTTCTTTAAATGGGAGAAAGACTGCTAACATGCTGCAGTGTGTGACGGGCAGCGTGTTCTAAGTTATGACAATCCGTGCGCGATTCACCTCGCTGCCTGTGCCCACTATCCCCCCCCCTTTCTTCCTCACACATCCCGTTCCTGCAGATGCGCGCTCTTCCTCAGAGACGGGAGCGCAAAGCTGCAGGCACGACTATTCACAGCTTTCAAGCTGTTACAAACTCCAAGCAGCTACTACTGCGCGCCCCTCTGGCATCACATTGCACCCGAGAAGGACTTGTCTAATGAAAAAAAGATTTTATAATTAAAGATTTGTCTGTGAGCCAGATGTGGCCATCAAAAGAGCCATATGGTTCACGAGACATAGGTTCCCGACCCCTGGAATACATGTTGGGGTTTTTTCCTCTTTGATTAGATGTCTGTCGAAACATGTAAGGTATACGAAAAACACAACCGTGTCTGATAAGAACCTAAGAAGTCAGTTAACAATACAGACACTATAAACTTTATTGCACAAATCCTGTCTTTCAGTTCCGGCTTTGTTTTTAGTATATAAATGTTTATCTGTATAATTTTTTAAGGTACACACTCCAAGACATAACGGAGGAAAAATAAAATAAAGAGTTTAGTCGATCACCGATGGCTCCACAGTGTGTGTGTGTGTGTGTGTGTGTGTGTGTGTGTGTGTGTGTGTGTGTGTGTGTGTCCGTTAGCCTGGGGGCGGAGCTGGCAGCACAGACTCTTCCTGGAAGAGGCAGTTCCTCACTTTGGGACGTCACAGTGTGAGGACCCAGTCGTTTTTGTGGATTGGGAGACCAGGGGCCTGTTGCGCAAAAGTAGGATAAGGGATTAAGCCAGGATATCTTGGTGATCCTGGCTCAATTGATCCCCAATCCAGTTGCACTAAAGCTGGATAGGGGGCAGGAGGATATATGTTATGGTATAAATTACCATGGAGATTTATTCTGTGGAGCTAGCCTGCTCCAGACCAGGCTAAATTCCAGGATCTATTTAATCTCATCCTTAATGTCAGTCAGCAGTCGCCACAAATGGAAACCAATAGTTATTTCACTGCTCACTATACATTGTTATCACATATAACTAGACCCACTGTCATTATTTAAACGTTCGTGATCATTAATTTCAATAATTTTGGATAAATAATGAATTTTAGATGATGTTGCTATCATTAGATAATTTACAGTTTCCCATAGACTATAACGCTATATGTAAAATGATAGAATATTAGGGCCACAGAGGTGAAAACAAGACAAGTCATAATATTGTAACCAGTTGTTTTAAAGGAGGACAGTTGTTAAAATGACAGATGTGGGGCATTTCGTGAAATTGTACTTTAGTATGGTTTCATAAACGACGACATGCTGATGTGCCAGAATATGAAGTATCACATTGTCATAACTATCAGAACTGTAAAAAGAATATGTTGCTTTTCAACCAATGGGTCTTGTAAGTTTCACATCAAAGACTTGTTTTACGCAGCAAAGTCCCACATCACAAGACAGGAGGTCAAATGACGCATATTCTGTTTTAAGTTACATGAACATTTTTACCGCACAAGGGGGTTGCTCATCATCCTCTCCCAAACTCTAACTCATGGTGCAGAAAAGAAATAAACATAACAGTTTAAATCACTAAAACAGAGTAAAACAGCTAGACAATAAAACCCATGGACAAAAACTCACACTTAGACCCCAATCTGCCCAGATAGACAAAGAAAATGGAATCCCACAATTCCTTGCGATACTAATGTATCCAATTTAACGGTATCATGTCGGATCAACATGATTGAAATTAGTAACTTTTAAATGGATTATTTTTATGTACGATCGACATGATTCATTCACGTAAGATTTACAAACATAACATTTTCTGGTTGAAATGACAAGTTACATTTTCATAAAATTAATTGGCTGGTAATTTAATTTAAAAAAAATTGAGTGTGCTTTATCACTGTGGCGGTGTTGCCTTTCTTCTTAATTATATCTTTCACCTCCTCGTATGCCTCCATGAGTATTTGTGCTTCCGACGGGGAAAGGTACGCGGCTCTAGTTGCCATGGTGAATCAGTTTATCTGTGATCTGTGGCGGGGTCTGTTTGAGTGAGCCGTGAGCGCGCACCTATCCAGGATTGGTTACACCTGGCTTGATGAATCCGTGTCTGCTCATCCTGGCTTGGTCTTTGGCTACGTTCACACTGCAGGGCTTAATGCAATTCGGATTTTTTGAAAAAATCCGAATTGTTTGCTAGACCGTTCACATTTCCAAGTAAATCCAAACTTTTGTGATCACCAGTGTGACCGTGACACGACCCAAACGAGACCCGCATGCGCAGAAGCCAGAAGAATACTCAACGGTGAACGACGTCACTTGTTTGCGGAGCAAACGTTAACAATGGATGTCAACAACAGTGTTGTCAAAAGCGGAGCTCTTTTTGTAATATTAAATTTATTTTCACGAAGGAGCAGCACAATTACAATCTTCTCATTTTAAGAAAGCAATGGTGTCGGGATCGTCTGTACCCACTGTTGTGGAATAGGAATGTGTTTGTGTTGGGGCCGCGCGCCCGCGTGTGTGTGTGCAAGCGCGATATCGCGGCACGCGCGCTCATTCATGTTGTGTGTTACGGAGGAAGGATGACGGTACTAAAAGAAGGTTTCCCCCAGATTAAATGCTATGGACTCTTTATTAACCCGTTCTGGAGAATCTAAGGATCAGAACAGGGAGGAGGAGGAGGATCGCCTGGGTCCCCCGCGCTTGAGCACGGTCGGAAAGGGGAGAGAGAAAAAAAAGTCATCGCGGGAAAGGTTAAACACCACGCTCTGCCATTTATCTGGATTTTTTTTTTCAAAAACCGCCCAGTTGCGATAAGAGCCCTGGAGTTTGGCCTGAAAAGAGCGATCAGCCCAAATATTAATCCAATCAGTGACCTTCCTTCCACTGACTGGGGGTCTGTTTCATAAAGGAGGTTAAGTGTAAACTCTGAGTTCATAAACCCGGAAATCAGGGAAACCCTGGGTTTTCGTTTCAGAATGGGAGGTTTGTTAAACCAGAGAAAGCAGAGTAAGTCAAGCCCGTTTCTGAAAGAGAGGTAACTTCTACTCGGAGTCAGTGTCCATGGTTACTTATGCTGTGAACCTAACCTGGTCGGGAGCAGGTTTTATTCTCCAAACTCGAAGTTTTTGCGGTCTCCTCCTTTTTAAAATGACGGTATATTTAGCTTTAACCTTTTATTGCCCACATGTCGATCACGGTCTAGAGTGACAAAAGATTATTTGTCCTTTTGGAGGACCCAATAGAGAGGAGGCTGCATTAATTCATAAAGTACATTTACCTCGTACGAGGATATTGAAGACTTCGATTTATATTTCATTTTTAGCTGCTGCCATGTTCTTTTAATTTCTGCAGGATTGCATCTACATGAAAATGAAATCAGGGACATTGAATTGGAGTGTGTAACAATTACTTTGGAAACACAATTTGCACTGCTTTCTTTCTTAATCATATAAACCTATACCACTTGATCAATACAGGGATAGTGTTGCAGCGTGTGTGTGCTGAAGCGGGGTGATCCACGAGGAACAAGGGAGAGCGATTGCAGGTGCAGATGGGGTGGTACGGATGAGGAGGGCGGAGAAGGTGTCATTCCCAGAATAACTTTGTTTTACAGGTCATTCTTATTCCACTCTGGAGGTTGAGGGTTTGAGCGGGAAGTGAGCAGAATTCCTTCGGCCTAATCTCCCCTGCGCTTTTTGACCACTATGCGCCAAGAGCGAGAAGAAAAGAAGTCTTTCTTGTAGCCCGAAAGGTTCAACAGTAATTAAGTTCACCTTTAAAAACACAATTGCATGTATTATTAAACTGACCAGCGTTTGCTAGAGAGTTAACAAAAAAGTCCTCTAAACATTACCGACGTTAAATGCATTTTCCCAGATTGGTTCTGTACACTATGCAGCATTTCATGCATTTACACCAGGAATAACACTTCAAAAGTACACCTAAATATCGCCATTTTATTTCCTCCTTACGCTATTTAAAAAGTTATTACAGCCAATATTTTCTAACAATGATTTAAATGCAAACTTAGGCATTAACTTGAGCAGCTATGTTTTCCACGCTAACTGTCTCTGTTTTGCAGATGCAGCAGTGTTTGCTTTTTCTTCTGGAATATGTGCTCATATTCACTGTAACTCTGCAGCAGCACGTCAAGTTCAGCTGTGGCATCATGGCCTCTTTTTTCACGGTTGCCCTTGGTGACTGTGATATCTGCGCTCCATTGATGGCTGCTTATGGGCGCGGTGCATACGCTCACCTCGAATCAGTCCACTCCAGAGTTGATTGATCTGCGGATCAACTGCTCTGAAACTGAAAACTCTGGTTGTCAATCTCTCGTTGACAACTCAGAGTTCAGGTTTGACCTCAGAGTTGGTTGAACCTCCTTTGTGAAACAGGCCCCTGGTCTCAGCAGCATCGTCCACCATGGTTGATGTTTACGTTCTCGTTCCCGCCTACTTCAACGCAAAATGATGACGTTTGTTGCGTGTCGATGACGTACAGTTCGGAATCAAGTCGCCTGGCCGGTCAGACGGCGGTCGCAATTGAAAAGAACGGCTACAATTCGGAATCAGGACGGCAAACCCACGGGGCCTGGGTCGCAATTGAAAAGATCGGAACTGTGTCATTCAGACTGTCATGAAAAGATCGGAATTGGGCCGCTTAGGGGCAAAAAATTCGGAATTGGGTCGTTTCAGCCTGCAGTGTGAACGTAGCCTTTGTGCAACCAATTAAGCCTGGACGCACATGATTTGGCTTCATTGAGCTCAGCTCAGTCATTTATCCCGGATGTCTTAATTCTACTTTTGTGCAACAGGCCTCAGGATTTAAGAAGAATGCTCTGAAATCTGTGAATGGATCAAGATACCACTTTGGGGTTGTTTTTTGAGAAGAATTAACACTATAAAACACTTAAAAGCTCAAAAAAGTTTATTTTGCAGATATAGACTGTGACTATAGTAACAATAAAAATATGAATCATCGAATAAAAAGCACTGTAAAATGTTATTATTCTGTTGAGATTTCCCCTTAATTACTAACTTGGCTTTACTAATGACTAAATAAACTGCAGTTCTTGCAGTAGAAATACTCTAATGGTAGTGGGTGCAGTTGCATAGATGGCTTTCTCTGTGTTACACAAACAGGCGGAGGAAATGCTTCATCTCCCGCACCATAAGGCTCTTCAGCTCTGCTAAAGAGCCCTAAAGCTTCAGTTCCACTAAACAGTGAAACAACACAGATTCAGAGAAGTGCAGTTTAAACCCGTGTTGTGTAGTTGCCCCTAAAGCTCCTCTATTTATTTGAAAAGTGTGACAAGGAAAACAAACCTGAAAAAAATGGAGCTCAAAAAATAATTTTATTATTCTCAAACGGTTGAGCTATTGTTCATAAAGACATCTTATATTTTATAATATAATCGTTGCAGCATTTCAACCAGTAATTTTGCTAGGATTTAACATTTGTATCCACCATGCAGGCTTTCATTCATTTCTTTATATTTTTATTTGTTGTTAAACAAGTCTTTCAGTGTTTTTTCCTTTATTTTAATGAAGCAATACATTTTCAAAAACCACTGAGAAGCAGTGACACACCTCACGTTTCCTGCAGTCCGGGAATTTCCGGGAGAGCCTTCAGGATTCTTCCTGTTTAACATCTAACTAAGAAGCACCAACCAACCCTGTCCTGTTGTTTAGTGACTGACTCAGCAATCACTGAACAGGAAACCGCTAATTAGCACCTCTGCTACATTACAGCCGCGATGTTAACATGGTGACATGCTGGCACCTGTTGGACTCAATTCAATCTCACTGTAGTGAAAAAGCAGTTTATGGCAAATTTCCAGCCTCATTTGTAAAGGGAGCTAAATCTGAAACAATAATCAAATACTTCAATTCCGGTATTTTATTAGGTTGTAATTCAATTTTGTTTTTTATCTGAGGTTGAGTCAAAAGTTGTTGTTGTTTTTTTTCTTCAAAAACAGAGTTTGGTCAAGTTTTGCTTAATATTCTTCTAGTTTTGTGGCTGCATGGTGGCGAAGTGGTTAGCACTCTTGCCTCACAGCAAGTAGGCGATGGTTCAAGTCCTAGCAGTGGGATCTGAAACAGAAATTGTAAGGGTTTTGTGTGGTTTTTGGTCGTGGTCTGAGTTGTCCCAGTCCATCATGATCCACAGCTGTCGTCGTTTTAGTTAATTGCCCTCAGCCTAATACGTGTCTGGTTTTCAGTTCATCCTTGTCAGGTCATCTGCTCTGTTGTGTCACGTTTTTGCTGCTCCATGGGTTTTGTCTTTTTCGGTTTGTTTATGAAATGTTATATTTTTTGTCACCAAACCTGGTCTCCTACATTTTGGGTCCTCCACCACCAGCTTTCTGACAGAAATTGGATAGTTCTCCAATTGGATGTTCTTTCATGTTCTCCCTGTTTATGCATGGATTTCCTCTCAGTTTAAAAACACTGCTAATTGGTTCATTTAAATCGTCCTTAGGTGAGAGGGTGCATGATGTGTGATTGTGGCCCTGCGACAGGCTGGCGGCCTTTCCAGGACTTCCCCTGCACTAATGGCCAGGATGGGCTCTGGCAGCCCCATGACCCTGAAAGGGAACACACGGTTTAAAAGACAAATGAATTCTTCTAGATTTTCCAAGTAAAAGTGGACAAAACTGACACATTGGTGAAGTTATCAAGTGTTGGAGCACAAAAATGAAACATTTCTTTATTATTTTCCTTTATTATTTTAAAAGTTTTATATAAATTTGCCTTTTACCCTCTGTGGTCCGCTACTAGAGGCCAGCCACCCCCTTGTGCTATCCTAGGCACTTTAACATTGGGAGTTGGGTCATCTAGACCCACTAGACAGTGCTCTGAACCTTTTTCCTTCAATGATTTGTGATCTTCACTGGTGTCCATGGATTACATGAAATCTTTCCACCTTTATCCACCTTTGTCATGGTAGGGAGAACACGTCAATGGAAGGGGGGGGGTCATCTAAGATAGCACAAGGGTTAAGGGTCCTACAGTGTCTTAGCTGTTCTCAG
Organism: Oryzias sinensis; assembly: GCA_037389245.1. NCBI lineage: Eukaryota > Metazoa > Chordata > Actinopteri > Beloniformes > Adrianichthyidae > Oryzias > Oryzias sinensis. Next base: position 2,545,848 of record CM074490.1, read on the forward strand.
CACTGCCCTTTCTGATCACTGAGCATCTGCCTTAATGTCAGCTTAAGTCTGTTTTCCAGGGTATTCATTTAAAATTTTGGAAATCTCAGCACAGCTCCCATGTGAGGCCGATAAACATTTGCAGAAAGTTCCAGTGAAGGAATCATTCATCATTCGTCCGGAAGACGAGTTGGGATTTTTTTAGCAGTACTTTAAATTTCCATCTTTCCTTTTCTTCATTCTATCTTCATGCTTTGGCTCAACTGATAGTAAATGAGAATTTGAAGATTCTGCACAGACAGACCTTAGACACATGCAGCATTAATTCATCCAGTAAAGGCCACAGTTTATTGCACTTCATCATAAGAAGGATAATCATTCATTCATCGATTGAGACATTAATCACCTGGAAAGTGGCCGTAAAAGCTGCAGGCTTAGACCCTAAAAGGTTTCTTTTCCTGTCCCTTCCCAGGTTTTACAACCCTTTTGGAAAAAAGTAGAAGTTTCTGTGTGAGCCTTCACTTCATCCTGGATGCATTTTGTTTTAGACAGCTTCCCTCAGTTTTCTCTGATCTGTGGTGTCTAATTTGATCAACGCTTTTGCTTTGGCGTGTGTCTCAGATTTGACACTTACAGCAAAGAAATGAAAACATTCTACTCTGCACCAGAGGCTCAGTCAGCAGAAACTGTTTTTTAGCTCATGCAGAATGGATTGGCTCCTTCACATCATGAAAATGCACAACCAGTTCAGCCTTTTCATTTTAACTTTGTGTATCTTCTTCACATCCTGTTGTTGACACTTCACCCGAGTTCACGAGGTGGTTTAGCATCATGTTTCTGAGTCATCCAGCCTTCAGGTTTTCCTTTCTTTCCATCAGAGCTGAGAGAGTGAGAGAAGGAAAATGTGGCAGAAAGTTGAAGTACCTTCAGTTCCGTGTGCCGGCGCCAAAGTGTTTAACCCCCTTCAAACTAATCAGTTGAATTCAGGAAGAATCCTTCAGCTGCTTAACTCACATTTACAACATAGCCCTGCTCCACTCATGTCAATAGGATATTAAGTGATCCTCTACATCAGGGCTGCTCTTTACGTCGATCACGATCGACCGGTCGATCTTCAAGGACATGAGGGTGGATCGCAGGCCAGCAAAGATAAATAACCACAAAAATATATATATACTTTTAAAAAATCCGTCAGCGAATCAAAATTCTCACTGAGAAGGACGTGCCTTTATTGCCATGCAGAAAAGCCAGTCAGATATCCTCTGATACATTTGTCGCTGCACACGTATTTAAAAACACAGCGCAAAGTATGTCTGTCATCAGAAAGTTGCCACTCGCCCCGCGGCACGTCAAGTCCCCAGCAGAAGACCACTCCGGCCCCAAATGTCGTTGTGTCCTTGGGCAAGACACTTCACCCTCCTTGCCTCCAGTGTGGCTCCACTGGTGTGTGAATGTGTATGAATGATCCCGGTGATGGTCAGAGGGGCCGTAGGCACGAAATGGCAGCCACGCCTCTGTCAGTCTGCCCCAGGGCAGCTGTGGCTACAACCATAGCTTACCGTCACCAAGTATGAATGAGGAGTGAATGAATAATGGACATAATGTAAGCGCTTTGGGTGTCTGGAAAAGCGCAGATAAATCAAATCCATTATTATTATTATTTTATTGAGGCCCGGATTGCCCCGCGTGCCTCCTCGATCTGGAGTGTCACGGAGCCAGCCGCACTTTAGAAATGCCATGCTCCCCCCATCAACAGCAGAGCATGACATACAGTGGTCACTGTTGTCTTTTTAAGTAATAAAACGCCTCATCTGTTAATACAAAAGTATCTTTGTGTACTCTTACAGTGTAGTATTTGAAATATCACTACATAAACAATGTTGTATACTAATAATTCATAATACTATGTTTATAAAACAGTATTTTAGTCTCAAAATAATTATAAAATAAAATATACAACGCAAAACGTTGACACAAAAAAATTGAACTTTCATTAATCAAGCAGAATTTTTACGTCTGTCTGCGTCTGATGTACGTCCCTACGCAACGCAAGTTTTACGCAGGAGTTCCATTTCCAGTCCGTCAATTTCATGGAAAGAAGCCAGAGAAACAGGAAACAGGAGTTTCCAGATAGAAACTGCTGTTGTACTTTCAAAATAAAACTTTATCCAATTTCATTTCATGCTTAATGTGACATGCCCACGTGATAACGCACACCGCAGATAACACCGTGTCCATTTTCACCATGGACGACAAAAGTTTAATTTTGACAGTTCAAAACCATAACATAATTTATGACACAAAACATGCATTTAGACGGACTCGGTGAGAAAGGAGAGGACCTGGGGACTTGTTGCTAAAGTTTTGGATGTTAATGACACGGCGATAGCGGGACAAATAACTCCTCCGGGAGCCAGGGGGAAGGAGGGATCGACCGGAGACGCAACAGAGACAATGTAGACTAACTGACTCCTCACACAGATGTACCGCAAACGGACAAGTGTAAACCCAGGATGAGAAACTAACCTGCAAAAAACAAAACATTTAGTGGAAAACAGTAGGTAAAAGATACAAGTTTTGTTGCAGCAAATCAAAATGTGATATTTTTGGGGGGAAATGACAAAAATAGTCATATCCCAAAAAAAATTAGCTTTACTGTATGGAAAAACCTAAATGTGGTTGTGAATGCAGCTGATATGACTTATATTTTAAACACATTCATTTAAGGAATTGTGTCTTTTTCTTTTTTTCCTGGACAAGAACCAGAGATGTTATTTTCAAATTGGCTCACTTAAAAAAATCCAATCGTATGCTGGGAGTCACACCAGGCAGAAATATACAAACAATAGCCTCACAGCCGTAAAAATAAAAAAAAGGAGTTGGAAAAAGACACCTAAGCGGATTAAGGGTAATGAGGGATGCAGTCACGCTCTCTGGCGCTCGTCAGACGACAGTTGCAGTGATGTCTTTATTTGATCTTTTCCAGAGTGATGAAAGCAGAGCAGAGAGGTAAACAATTGTTGTTTTTAGAAAAGACAGAGGTACAGTTGAACAGGAAAATAACTCAGAGCCTTGTTCGTTATGCCAACCAAAGATTTTCATCATATCTATTTGTGTCATTACCACACTTCATACACTCATACCACACCATCATTATTTACACAAGAAAGAAAACCCCTTGAAGCCAGAAATAGGACTTTTTTTGGGCTGTATAAATCCCTTTAGGTCTCTGTTTCCTTCATATTTAAATATATAGTCGTGTGCAAGTAGCAGAGACATTAATAAATAAGATGTTCTGTTTTCACCATGGCGGAATGGGAGAGTAAATCTGAGCAGCCAAAAGACTAAAATGCATTTAAGAAGAGGCAGACACTTGACCAATATGGCAATTTAAGAAAGCTCTCACACACACACACACACACATTCAGAATGAGGTGCAGTAAATTCTGCTGCTCGCTTCATTAGACCACAGAGCCGCATCTTTTTTCTCCTCTTTCAGGCACAGACAGAAAGGCGCACAGTGGAAGCCTCAGTGAGAGCCCATCTGCCTCCACTGTTCCACTGCATTCAGCCCAGCCTCTAAAGAAAATCTGGAATATGCGGATCCACGAGTCAAAGGCGTGGTAGTCCTACAACCTATGGGCTGTAGTGGAAATGGCTAAATCTGTGGTCGTTTGCATTGGGCAGCACAGACATGAGATAGTGGTACACCACTGAACAAATATATCTGTTTTGAAAGGACATTTATGGTTTTGCGTCAAACTGATGAGGTGTGCTTTACGTAGGTTCCCCAGTCCTACTGCAGCTCACCTCTCTACAAATGTAATAGTAGGAAGGAAAATTCAACATGGTCACTGCATATACATATAAAGTGTGTGTCTACATTGTTGACTGTATAAGAAAAGTGGAAAGACTGACACCCCCCCGACCGGCTCCAAGCAGCCAAATCTCACAGACCTGTATCAGTAAATAAACAGCCTTTACCCAGTCTGCCCAATCAATCAGGGGCCTCAATAAAAGTAGGTGGAGCCTGTTGGTCCCCCACGTCCAAAGTTTGAAACCTTCAAAAGCTGCTGTCAGTGGTAGGGATGTGGCATTCCAACAAGCCCATCCGTGATTGGTGAGAGTGGTTGCCATAGAAACGTAGACTCTGACCCATTTGGACCAACCACTGCTTTTCGGCTATATCTAGCTCCAGCGTGGTGGCGTCCGTATCGCTAAAGGACGGCGACTGAATTGGCTTCCTTTGGTTGGATCCAGAAGTAAAGCATTTTCTGTTTCTATGGATGGCGTCAAACTCACTTGATGCAGTTCTCTCATGCTTTGTTTCCACTGAGCAGCATGGTCCGGTCAAGTCCAGTCTGTTCTTTTAAATGTGTTGCAATCATAAAATAGATCCATTAAGCCGGACTGAATCCTACCATTCTTGGGCCCCCATTGGTTGTAGGTCCATAAAAAAGGGAGTGGACAGGTTAGGGGGAAGCTACAGTTGAAGCCCATTGATTGGCTGAAGGTCATTGTGACAAAAGAGGGCAGCTCCATTCCTCTAAGCCACCCGCAGTCGTCTCCCAAGCAACATTAAATGCTTTGTATCTAAAAAGTACCAAAAAATGAGCTGCTGGACGTTGTTGTTGGCATCACTCCACTGGTGCTATGACAGTCCAACTTTGATTGAAACGCTCACCTGAATTACCTGGACCAGTCTAAACCGGACCGGACCAGACCGCTCAGTGGAAACGAGGCTTCATACAGACAATGGTTTAAATCCATCAATATAATGACCAGTGTTTTTAGCCCCTCTATGTATAAGAATGTAACAGCTGTAGAAAAAATGAAATAATGGGAACATTTAGATACATTTCTTTAGAAAAAGCAGCAGAAACCAAACACTTGTGTAACTTCTAGGCTAACAGTTAAACCTGTATGGATAAAGTGCAAACAGGACACAACCATATAGTCAAACTGTAATTTACAAAGATGTCTTAAAATGTTCAGTTCAACCAAGCTGTGTCCTAAAAATGCTACATTTGCTCCAGCTACAACAAAACAACTGGACTGAGCTTGAGCACTTGTTCAAACAAATTAATCTGCCTTAAACCTTAATTAAAACCACACTGTCATTTGTATGATCAAATGTTAGAGCTTTTTAGTTCTTTAACACAATTGGAAAGAACATTTCAGAAACATTAGGTTTCTGTCGCAGAAAAAGTGCTGACAGTGCATTTCCAGAGGGTGGACACTTTGATGAAGGAAAAATGTAGAATCGGTTTTGAGGTCTAAACTGAAATCGCCTCATTCATATTTTTAGTTGTACAGTGTTCCCTTGCTTTATCGCAGTTCACCTTTTGCAGTGTTGCAGATTTTGTAATTTTATAGGCTTGTTCTTTTTTACAGTGCACTGTGCTCTGTGTCCTGATTGGCTTCTGACCTTCTCCATCAATCTCCTCCATTGCATGTCTCCTGTACAAAATGTGTTCAGTTTGGCAAATAATAACATAAATCTTTGTTTCCATTCTATAAAGCTGGGCTTATTTTTCTATGAAGGTTTGAAGTTTGAGACTTTAAAGAAGAGAGAAAATGTTCATGTCTGTCAGAGAAAAGTGGACAAAGTGAGGGGTCTCACCGCCTTAACAAATCTGTTATTAAACTTCAAAGGTTCTTTTTAGAACGTAAATTATGCGATAAACGCGGGAACACTGTATATATTTCCTATGGTTTCAATTGATCCTTAAAATGCCTATTTAAAATTCCGATTTTTCTTTTTTTTTTTGGTTTATGTGATTCTCAGAAGATTTAAATAATCCTAATATACCACTAAGAATTAGCATCAGCACTGTTACGCGGAAACTAACCAGGTACCTCGAAAGAAGCTCGTGAAAATGTAAATAAATGTAAACAAATAGTGAAAATGTCAGTGATGACTAATGTTTCCACGGGTTCTATGCTGTATTGAAACACAACCATAAACAAAGGACCCCCCACCCCCCCGCCCCCAGCCCTCCTGACAGGCAACAAAAACCACAGCGCAGAGCCAGTTCACTGTTAAATCACACACAGTAACTTCTGATGTTTTAAGTTACACGCCATCGACTTGTGACACACGACACAAGTGCATAGCAACAGTATGTATTTACAGAGGGAAGTGACTCACACAAAGAGAATCAACACACAGTAGAATCAGCCTTTCATGTGGAACCGCTACACTTTGAGCAAACGTAGCTGGTTACCTTCTGTTGTGATATCGGATCCCACGTGTCATGTCAACGAGGTAAAAAGGTGCAAATTCATTTCAGGGTAAAACCGTTCACCACTGACTGCATCCTGACGACAAAACCACATTTTTCAGCACAGGACACATGGCTGCCGTCTTCAGGAAACTTTTCTTTTTTTTTTCCATTTTTGTTTTTATGATAGAAACAGTTTTGCTACTTTAACAGTTAGCAAGGAGCCCCTTCATCCCAAAAGTCCTCATGTCGAGAGACTAATAGAACCGTTAAGAAAGCAAAGATAAGTGAGAAAAGAAAAAAAAGCACAAATCCGTCAATCGCCACGAACAAGAACTTCATGGAGATTGTCAAGGACATTACATTATTCACACTTAATGCAGGGGGATTCTAAAATGTTCGTAAACTTTAGTTATGTGGCTGATCCAAGTGCTGCCATGGGGGCAGTCACACATCACAAAACCTCAGAGGAGCCAGTTCACCATCCAAAGCTGTATGTAAGACCATAGCTGCCAGCTTCCCCTGCAGCTCCATCCTTTTCTCCTGCCAACTTGTTCACATTTTTGTTTTCCGTTTGATCTAGTATGCATCCCTTCACTTGAAAAATGAGAAGGAGTTTGAACCAACACATGAAGACAATCCAGTAAGAGTCAAAACGAGCGTTTCCATGACTTACAGAGGATCTTCTGGAAAGCTCTGCGAAAATCCTGGTTGAAGATGGTGTAGATGACCGGGTTCAGTGAGCTGTTACAGTAGCCTATCCAGAAAAAAAACTTGAAGAGTGTGGGTGGGATCTTGCACGGATCCCGGCAGATGCTGTATAAGCTGTAAGAGAAGAAGAACGGAAACCAGCACAAGACAAACACGCCCATGACAACAGCCAGGACGAAGGTGAAGCGCTTCTCCCGAGCGGCGGACACTTTTTTCCGATGGACGGTGCTGCGACGTTTGCGCCGAGATGAGAAGAACTCCATGGATTTGGAGCTGGAACGGGACTTCCTGCTGGAGCACTTTGAGGCGGAGCTACTTTTTCGGCTGGACTTCCTCTCTTTTCTGTCCTCCTGCTGATGTTTTGATAACTTTCTGCTTTTTTTGGTTTTCTCGTCCGATGAGCTGCTGTCATCAAAATCATCATTGTGGTCAGGTGGTGGATGTTTTGGCTCATTTGGTAGCGAGGATCCAACTTCCCGCTCTTGGCAGTGTCCGTTCTCACGCGCCTGTTCTTTCATGCTCCCACCACCTGCTGTTTTCAATGAGCCGCCCATGCCTGGTTCGGTCTGTTCCATTCCATTCTCAAGGGGGGAATCCATATCTCTTTTCTTCTCTGACATTGTCCTGGTCCTGGTTTTTGCTACCTGGTAGATACGGATATAAACCAAGATCATGATAACACAAGGAGCGAAGAAGGACCCAATGCTGGAGTAGAGGATGTACCAGGTATCGTCGTTCAGTTTGCACTCTTGGCTGGCCTTGCTGCTGCTCCTGTCCATGGATATCAGTGGAGGGAAGGAGATCACAGCTGAGATCAGCCAGACCACCACAATCATTCGTTTGACGCGCTGAGGTGTCCTCTTCAAATTATACTCTACAGCCTGTGTCACTGACCAGTACCGGTCCAGACTAATTGCACACAGGTGAACAATGGAGGAGGTGCAGAACAAAACATCCAGAGCCAGGTAAATGTCACACCAGACTGTGCCAAAAAACCAATAGCCCAGTTCGTTCGAGAGAGAGAAGGGCATGACCAGGGTGGCCACCAGGATGTCTGCGGTGGCCAGCGAAACCAGGAACAGGTTCTGAGGTGGCTTCAGAGCTCTGCTGGTCAAAACGGCAATAACGACCAGTACGTTGCCAACGATTGTGAACAAAATCAGAAAACTGACAAGTCCGATCAGACTCCAGATGGTGAGCTGGCTGTACTCGCTCTCAGATGTAGAATTAAAGGAAGAATTTCCATCCCCCAGTCCTTCTTCCACACTCGATGTGTTTAAAAAATCCATTTTTATTTCAGGTTATGGTTTTTCACATGTGTACCCTAGGGTGTGCAAAAATTAGTCAAATACATTTTCTACAGAAAGTTGAGCGCATATCGGAGAAGAAAAACGAGTCCAGAACAAAAACATCCTTCTCTCTTCCCTCACCTGGAATCTCTCACTGCGTTAAGTCTTTACTTTGGAAAAAAAAAGAGGAAGAAAGGGGACAGAAAAAAAAACAATAAAGACTTATTATAATCGTCCTTGAAGTCCTCACTCCAAAACGTCCATGAAGCCAACTGTTTTTTTAAAATGAGGCTCTGTGTGCTCCGCGTCCTCCCGTATCCATCCCGACTGCGCCCACAGATTTCCGCCTCCCCGCTGTCCTGAGAGAGCTTTTAAAAGCCACGTGCCCTTTTTCCTCTTTAGGAAGGAGAATGGGACCTGCTCCACCCCGGAGGAGATGGACAGGAGAACAAATACGCAGCAGATGCGATGCTTTCCCGGCGCTGCGCGCAGCTCGCCTCCCACCTGATCCGATCTGTGGTTCTGGATCTGCGCGTGAGCGGCAGCTGCTCGGCGTGGCTGGCGCGGGCTGGTGTCAAAACGCAAAGTGACAGCCGCGAAGCCGCGCGCGCCAAGGACAGCGCGCCCTGCTTCGTCCTCGTGTGCGCACGCTGGAGGTCAGTGTGGTAACAGCCTTCTCCGCAGGGGCGCACGTGGAGACACTCACCTGCTGTGTCCAGCGCAACTAAACCAGCTCCAAGTTTCCTGCACGTGTTGAAAAATATGGATCAGCAGCAGCAGCCATCATTCCAGGCTGTTTGTAGTTATTCAATCTGGATCCCGAACTGCAAAACATTCCCCCAAAAGGTACCAGTCCGGGTGGAAACGGAAACTATGGAAATCAATCTGTAATCAATAAATGATTAATGAGCAGGGAAAGCCCCTGCCATTAGGAGCTGCACATGTTTGACCTGAAACCCCCAGGTTATCCTCTCTTTCTTGTATTTCTATCAAAGAACAGACACGCACTGAGAGCGTGCAGGGCTCACGGCACTCAGCCTTCCTCCTCCCGTCTCACTCTCAAACCTCACAGTCCACTCTCACGCTCTCCTCCAGCTCGCACAAACTGTACTTGGAAGATTTTCAAAGGGGTTATTCTGCAGTTCTTTGCCAAGGTTGTTCAAATTAAACACAAATTCGCTAAAAAAAAAAAAATCCTGCCTTCCAAAGTATTCAGTCTGACCTTTTGCCCTCTGGTTCTGCTGACCCAATTCCCCCTGGAGGGTGTTGCCCTGAAGGGAAACGCTTCTATCGTTTTCTCTTCACCCTGGTATCAAGTTCCTGGACCGGTGCACTTATTGACCACGTCTCGGATCTAAGTGGCAGCCATTAATCAGGGAACGCTCAGCCGTGCTGAATTAAAGAGCGACCGCAGCCGCGAGAAATGCTGGAGTCCAAATTGATTCAAGGCTGGGAGGTGGAATAAGGAGCTGAGGCGACCCCCGCCCCTCCCCCGAAACGCCTTGTTTCTTCTCGGGGCGAGAGTGACGCTGCAAGTGGATGCGCTGTAGCTGATCTGGAGCAGACAGACAATGCTTAATGTGGTCATCAAGTTGGGTCCCGGGGGCCATACACTGTATCTAATTGGGTGATGGAGAGCCGCACAGCTACAGCAAAGTCCCGTACTTGTTTTTCAACGTTGAGCACTTCTCTGAGGAAGTAAGTCTGTGCTGCTTGCCAGGAGCGTGCCTTTGGATGTGAAGCAAGCTTTACTGATTACTTTTACGTTTTGGTGCTTTTTCTCCTCAAAACTGTCATCTGTGTTGTGCAGCGTTGTTTTTCTTTTTGGCCCACGCTCAAACACTCGTCTTTGTTAGCTTTGTGCATTGTTGGATTTCCTACGTTTGCAGTTTTCTGCGCTTTCATTGAAATGCCACAGTAGCGCATTTGTCAAAAACAGTAGAGAAGCTGGCACGACCCTAAGAGGTGGAGGACAGAGACAGAAGGAGTTCCTGATCCCTTACATCTTCTGGCCCGTTGAAGCTTCTCAGTTATTATTACAGTCCCTGAGCTTCGTTTAATGAGAACCTCACCACATCTGCAGAGCACAAAGCCTGGGGTGCCCTGCTGTTAATAAACCCCTTCCCTTACCCGAGCGCCTGAGTGTACTGCAGCAGCACATAACACGTTCAAGCCAGCCATGTCATAAAGGTTAATGCCTCACAGAAATCAGCCATGTTAACAACTGACAACAGCCACTTCCAGCTGCTCCTCCCTCCCTAAAGTGCTGTACTTCCCTCATATGTGCCCTATGTATGGGAACCTATATGGCACCAGCTGACAGTGATAAATTGCAGTGTTACCTTAGTAGACAACAATAGATCCAAGAGAAAATAGTTCAGGGAAGTAGCTTTCAGCTCAAGGGAGATTTAATCTGGATCACCTGAAAGAAAAGAAGTTTACTTCTTATCTGCTGGCTACATTTTCCTCTTCGTTTTCTCTCTTGGTGTTTTGCTGGGTTAGATCAAATCCCTGGTTAGCTTGTTGTGGAGGTCGCCGTGGAGTGTCAGGTGTGGAGAAGGATGCCTTTTAGACATGCAAGCTAAGAGATCTGTGTTTTTTACTGGAAAGAAAAGGCGCCTCTGCTGTGCCAAGACTGGATCCCGTCAATGCCTTGGCAACTTTCACTGACAAACACAAACTGTTTCTGAATGTCAAACGTTTGGTTCCATATGAGGGAAACTTTTTCCTGGATCTGGTGCTACGGCTTGAGTACAATTTGTGAAGTATGAAATGTCAGTCTTTAGTGATACATGCGTGATCATATGTAACTCATAAGTGCTTCTTGCGCTCGCCATTCGTCGATGTGCACAGATGTCCGTCGAGGGGTATATCTTTACGTGAATTCGGTTTTGAGCTGTTTAAGATTTTTGGTCGGCTGAGAATTACGCAGTTTAGGTCTATTTTATGTAGTTTAAACAGAATTATAGGATAAGTCTTACACAATTGTGTGTGATCTTTGAGAGATCCAAATGTTTGTCCTTCCACGACCGGTCCACGTCTGCTCATGAACCACCGATGTATAACTTTTATATCACGTATACGGCACATATATCACATTCAAATTACGTATTGACCCACAAATCAATAATGAATTGCAAATAAACAGCACAATAATCGGGTCATGTTCTACGTTGATTGGCGTTGTTTATTCATGATAAACCTGTGAAGATTTCATGTAAAGCCCAAAATTTCTCTCACTTTTTCCACATAGATTTACATATGATCAGTTTTCATCCGTGCAACATACACAAAATGCACGTAGTGGCTGTTTGACATGACCTTAAGGTGATTTAACGTCTCCAACCAATAGTGATCTACGCCCAAAAGGTTAATAAATGCAACAAGTTCAGCTGTGGAAAAGTCAGCATTCAGTCATTTAAAAGTAACAGATTTTTGAAATGTTTGTACCCAAATGACTCAACAGGAGCCTTCCGGTTGATACTTTAATAACCCATTAAAAGTTGTAAGTGTGGCGCCCTCTAATTTCTGAAAGGCACACTGAAGCTGTAGAGTCAGCGCTTTTAGTTTACATGTCTTCCTTAAATGAGCTTCCACAGTTCCACACAAATTCTTCATTTTCAGGTGTTTCCTTTCCAAATGGATTGTGACAAAAACGTCACTCGTGGTACAAAACATATATTATATATATTATACATATCATAAGTACGGTCACAAACTAGTGTGCTCTCTAGCTCTATAGCTTACTAAGCTTGCAAAAAAATGCGCATCTACTACGTCATACATCTCAGCCAACAGAACTGCTGGGCTCTTAAAATGATCTATTCTTTCACAAAATCCAGTACAAACATTGTAGAATGTTTAAATGGCTCTAACAAAAGGGGTTGTTTAAGCAGCTTGTTTACATTCATAACGATTTTTGATCAAACTGATTGCCTTTAGAGCTTTTGTACATAAAACTGGCTTTGAAAAGGTGGCGTAAATGTTCATATGGCGGTGTTCTTCGTCCTAAAGCATTGAGACAGTGTCTCTTTGAATCCTCACATGTGGCCAAGCTAAGTGGCTTCCTGCCCCTTAATCAGCAGAACTCTAACTGTGGCTGTTTATCAAGCTGTACTCTTTATATTTCTTCATTGATTAAAGTTTTTATTTGCGTTTAATTCATCCTTTTTAAGAATCAAAGGCAGAACAGAGTCTCCAGCATTTTCAGTGAATTACCTTCATAGACTGCAGGTTGAATAATCAATACTACTGTATTCTCAAATGACATCATATCCCAGAGGGGATATTTTACATCCAAATCATGAAGCAGTTGACATTTGATGATGCACAAAACTCCCAGAGAAAGCGGATAACAGAGAGTTAGTCTAATTAAAAGCGTCACCTTCCTTGACATGAGTGGGCACGAGAAATCTGGCCTGGCAATGTCACTGCCGTCCATCTGAATGACAGCGGAGCCAAACTGACAGATCTACAGCGCACCCGAGAATTAGGCACAGCAGGACAGTGTTGAAAACGTGACACCCCAGACACAGACTGAGACCAGCCAAATAGGTGTTAAATCACGATACTGCGCGCCGAAATGACTTGCAGTCGGTGAAAAAGGACCGCCGGTGATGTGTCACTCATGGAGATTAATGCCAAAACCGATTTGAGGTTGACGATGTTGACGAGTGATGGATGATCAGCACTCATCATACATTCTGGATGTATTGATAAAGTTGACACTTAAGATTTAAATGCATCATTTGAGCTGGAGAGTGTTCTGACACATACATATGGAGTAGACGGAGCTCGACTTTATTATTCTGCCTGTCAGCGTTCATCACCTGAGGGGCATGGAAAAGGAACATTACAGCCCCCTTCAGGCTCCTTTCCCAGCATGCACCAAACCTATAGACTTAATAACTCCAACGGGAGCAGAGTAAGATCCAATCAAAAGGGAATTCACCATTTGGGGATCAATGAACCCATCCAGCATTTTGAAATACACTTTCCTCCTGGTGACACGTTGACTTCGGCCATTTCACATCTTTCAGTGAGGATCGGGTCTTTTTTAAAAAGCTGCAGGTTTCTGTTTGGATGTCAGACATCTTTCCATCCCACAGGTCTTTGCAGCCTGAGAGCCTTTACAGCTTCTCGGGCCAAAAACAGCAGCCATAAATGCCTCTGAAAGGGAACAGTACCCAGGGAAAAGGAAGCAAAAATGCCTCAAATGAAGGAAAAATGGGAGTTTTTTTGGACACCACAACCATTTGCTTATCAGTTGAACAGCTAGCCACATCCACACTTTAGGAATTCAGTAAATAGATCTGTTTTTGTCGCCCATTTTTAGTCCCTTTTGCCGTCTTCCACCGGGGTTTCAGGTTATTTCTCATGTATAAAATAAAAACAAAGCCTGAAGATATTATGGTAAATGTCGTATACTTGTGTAGCGCTTTCCTCGAAGGCCTAAAGCGCTTTACAGTCACTCTCAAGTTTTCTTAATTTTCTTTGGCGTGCTTGAAAAGGGCTGAGCGTCCAACGTTGAAAATCGATTTACTCAGACTGCCACTTGAGATCAATTTCCAAACTTTAATTAATTTCCATTTGATCAGTCAGCTTTCAATAGGTAAAAACCTTAAACACACACACAATAATAGTAATAAATATTTAAAAATTCAGATTCCATGTACACATTTACAACAAACATTTATGTCATTTGAAGTGCCTCAGTTAATTAGCAAACTCACTCATTTACTTTAAATATGTTCTTAATTCAAGCCCAGATTCATTCAAGAATTGCTTTAAACTCACATTATTTAGCAAATAATCTCATTCATAAATTCACTTCCCCATACAAATTTACAAAAGTTACAATGCACACCCACCGGATAAATGAAAGTTCCGACTGGTACGTGAAGTACACACAAACACACTTTGTTTCCACAAGACACCAAACAAACAACGAAACAAGCGATCGCGCCATTCTAGCGCTTAGATAATGTCACTTCTTACCGGCTGCCTCTTCAACAGATACATTAGCACCAAGAAGGTAGGAAACATGCTTTATACACGGGCTAACGAGGCTTGTGTATCGCCGGTGCTTTTCCTGAATGAAGTGCGTGCGTCGCCATTAAATGACTGACGCTGCACGCTCAGCTGCTAAGCTCCACGCCACGCGACTCAGTCAGATGCTCGCCACAACAGTCACAGTCCCATTAGCCTGTTCACAAACACACTGATGGCTCTGCTGCCGAACACTGGCGTCAACCTTCCACCAGAGACAAGGGGGGTTCAGGTTCTTCCCCAAGGACACTTCGACACATGGGCGCAAGGTGGGAATTGACCGTCCTACCACTGCATGATGAAGTGCTGTTATTTTGGAAAAGCCTCATAATATAACATTTATTTATTTACATGGATTATTTGGGTTAATAAGTAATTAATCAGCTACTGGTTCTTCATGAGTTCCTTACTGATTTACTCAGAAGCTAACAATTTGAAGGTACACTATATTACCAAAAGTATTCCCTCACCTGCCTTTACTCACACATGAACTGAAGTGCCATCCCATTCATAACCCATAGAGTTCACAGCTTCAACTCTTCTAGGAAGACTGTCTGAGGTTGAGGAGAGTGTTTCTAGGAATTCTGGACCATTCTTCCAGAAGGTCATTGGTGGTCGGCACAATGCAGTTCCAAATGTACCGTTCTGCTAGCGACCTCCAAACCCAGAGTCGTCCATCAAAGCGTGATTCATCGCTCCAGAGTAGGCGTCTCCACTGCTCTAGAGGAGGGAAGACTAACTATTAGGCAAAGGTAGGCGATCGCCTGAGGCCCCCAACTCTGTGAAAAAAATCCAAGAATATATGAAACCGCAAATATTGAAATGTGAATAAGCGAGTGAACACTTTACAGTTTATTCCCTTGAAATTACTGCTTTCTTTCTTTATGTCACTTTATCCTGAACCAACATTAGGAATATGTAAATCTGTTCTGACAGTTTTTTCAGAACAATATTCACAGAAATCATTGTTTTCTTTAAAGCATCAAACATTGGTGAGCCATTTTTATCTTTTCGTTCATTTTAGTTTGTCTTACAAACTTCTCAGTGGCGATGGTTTCCTCGTGAGGGCTGAACTGAAGGTAGGAAGCCCTTTCTGCAGCATGTCGGTGACTTTGGTAAAGCGGAAAACTTTCAGCCTTGTACATTGTGTGGGTGTCACTCCATCCAGGCTAAAGCATCTTGGCTTCTATAAGATGAATTGTTAAGACATTAGCGCAGCCATTGTGGGTCCCTGTGTTGGGTTTAGTTCTGACATTTTCTTTAACACCACCACACCGGTGACATTTGTGGGTCACAGGGTTACCTCCGTTGGTTGGGTCTCTGTAAATGCTGTGATCTGTTGATATTATAAGCAGACTTACTGCATGATTAGAAGCGGTGAACCTTCTGCACTGGTCCGTGTCAGTCTGATGCAGCAGATTGTTTGTTTAATAGAGTCTTGGAAAAGGTTCTGCTCTGCTGTCGCTTTCGTCCTGTTCCTGGTTTAATATTCAGCTTTGCACCAACTGTCTGGATCTCCACCTGACATCTCTGTTTATTTGTTGTGCCCACACTTCCAATTTGCTGCAGTAGAAGCTGGAGATCGGCGCTTTTTTGATGTGTGCCTGTGTTTTTCTGGGTTCTTTGTCATCTGCAGTTTCATCCCCGCTCAATGGAAAGTTAAAGCCGCTGACTCTCCTTTAGGATTGGGCAATCGTGTTTGCAGGCGGCTGCTGCTGAGAGCATTTCATTTGCTGCTGCACGGTAAAACATGATAGATTATTTCATCATGTGCTGTGTTGGGTCCTTTAAGGAGTTAAATTCAGATGTGGCTGGGTTACAGCTGTACGCACGTTCAGTTTAGCTAAGGGCCGTAAATGGCGATTATTCTAGTCATTTCATTTAATTGTTTTGACTTATTTTATGTCATTTCATCTTTATTGTTTTATTGCATCTGTTTAGGCCTTTTAATGCTGAAAAAAGTTGATGTTTTAACCTGAGCCGACATTTTTTGAGTAGTTTTTTAAATTAAATTAAATTAAATTAATTTTATTTATATAGCACCTTTCATGACGAGAAGACAGCTCAAGGTGCTGTACATAAAAACAAAAACAAATGCAATAAAATACAATAAAATACATTCAATTAGCCCCGCGCAATAAAATACAATTTTAGTAACTAAATTGTTTTTAATCCATTTCTATCAAATAATTTTGCCCAAATGGATTAAATGTAAACTTGTTTTTTCTCATTTCCATCCAAAGTAAAGTTTATTTAGATATGACAATGAGTTTCCGCTTAACTCCTGATTTTAAATAAAAAGTTGGACCTTAATGTTTTCTAACTGAAAGCAGTTTTCGCTCTTTTGTAAACTGAGGCATCAAAGCCTTCAGGCCGTGGCATACAGCCACTACGTACATTTTGTGCATATTGCTCGATTAAAAGCTGGTCATACGTAAATATTTCTCAAAAAAAGTGAGTCCGTACATGAAATTTTCCCAGATGTATCACGAATGAATCACATTAAAACCACAAAGAAGACATATGTCAACGCAGAAAATAAACCGTGTGTGATTATTGCGCTGTTTACAAGTAAATCCTCAGTGACTCGTGCGTCCATTACATAATTTGAACATGATATGTCAACTGCATAAGGGATGTAAAAGTTACACATCGGTGGAAAAGTCTGTTTGACATACAATGGTCGTGGAAAGACACAAATTTGTGTATGCATATCGCAAAAATAATTGCATAAGAGTTAGAAAATAATTAAGCATAAACTTTAAATACGCATAAACTGCCTAATTCTAAACCGACCAAAAGTTTGAAAAGCTCAAAACTGAATTCACGTAAAGACCCGTCGGCCAAAACCCTCGATGGACGTCTGTGCACATCGACAAATGACGAACGCAAGAAACACTTGTGAGTTTCATCTATGACAAAAACCAAAATTGTAGAAAATGCACAAAATGTCCATGGTGGGTGTCTGACATGACCTTTAAATGTCATTTAGCAAAGACTTTATCTATAAATGAGAATCTCCATCCATCCTCTCCCCCTAATACAGAATCAGGCAGGAGGGGCGCCATCTGTCTTATTTAAAGAAAAAATGTCTCATTAAGGATAATTTATAGACCATGTTCTACAAGTTACCTTAGAGGAGTAATAAACCACTAGTTGTTAATTAATCTCTTACCCAGCAGTATTACTGTCTCAGAAACGTAATGAGTTACTTGACTCTCAACATGACTGTCTAAGTAATTTCTGCAGAAGTAGAACATTTCAGTCTAAAGGTCAAAGTACTGCAAGTATTCTACAGTGAGATGTGATTGTGAGGGTTGTGCACTATAATTTCCATTGTATTGATTGGTTTTCAGTCATTTTCTGTTTTGAGTTTTCCTCCTCTCACAGTCACTTCAGGTTCAAGCTAACTGTCCCCAGCTGTCTTCATTTCAGTTAATTGTCCTCAGCAGATCCGGGTGTTTGGTTTGCACTTCATCCTTGTCAGGTTGTTGCTCCCTTTAGTTTGTGGTGTGTCATGTTCTCCGGTATATTTATAAGGACAGCATATAAGGAATGGACTGAGTGGCCCCTCCCCTCTGGTGTTCCAAATCTTTGCATGGATTTTTGAATAAATCTATAATTTAGGAAGTTTTCTTTCCTTGGATTTATTTAAAAAGCTTAGATGTTTCCTGTGATAGAACTTCAATAAAAACAACACAACACGCCTGTTACTGTAAACATGCTAATATTAGCAGCATCTTCAGGTTTTACTCTAATCTATTTTCAGGATACATGAATCAGCATTTGATGGTGTTCATTCAGTCCAGGGCTGACTCAGCATTTTTCATGGACTGTGCTATGGACCAGAACACATATGATGTTGCTGTTGATGCTTTTGCAACTGTAGCTTTTTAAACCTCTCGGCTTTTTACCCTACTGTATTTTTAGGTGCCACTTAAAATTTCTCTTAACAAATGCCTACTTGGCCCCCCGTGAGTATTTTGGTTTCTATATGTAGGTCCTGCAGGATCTGGTGTGGGTGGATTGGGGCCGTCAAACTCGTCTTTGTTGGGATGCTGTGTGGGATATTGGGGGATTTCAGTAGGATGACGTTTGGAGTATTTGGAGGGTTTGAGAGCCCCCTCAGACCCTTGTGGGTCTCCCTTTTTTTTAAACTATTATTATTACCTTTCGCTATAAGGACCATAGTGCAAGCAGCTATTAACCTCTAACATGTTTGAATTGAATTTAATAACAATAGCAATTAGTTGAGTAGGCTGCTAGAAGTTTGAAGCTGAGGAAAGTATGGGGCACTGAGGTTATGTGCTCTGTTTTAATTCTGCTCTCCTCTATTCTTGATCGTTTATTTATCATTTTGTTCTTCATGCCTCTGTTTGGTGCAGTGCTTTTCATGTTTGTCCCTCTTTCCCTCTCCCCTCTTGGGGGAGGGAGTAATTCCAGATTCCAGTTGGCTCAGCTGTGCTGCTGTACTTGGTCGTGGACCTCGCCTCTGGCTCGTCTGTGCTCCTGTACTTGGTCGTAGACCTCGCCTCTGGCTCGTCTGTGCTCCTGTACTTGGTCGTAGACCTCGCCTCTGGCTTGTCTGTGCTCCTGTACTTGGTCGTGGACCTCGCCTCTGGCTTGTCTGTGCTCCTGTACTTGGTCGTGGACCTCGCCTCTGGCTCATCTTGCACCCTCAGCTGTCCTCCAGTTCCATCTGGTTGAAGCTCATCTGCTACTCTGTTTATACATGTAGTTATAGAGTTAAATAAGCTAATTCTCCTTTAACAGTTCTGGTACAGCGCCTGACCGTCCTGGGAGAGGATCCCCCCTTATGTGAACATACCTGAAGTTTCTTCCTTTTTTAGCTCAGTCCGTTTAGTTTAGTTATAGCTATTCACAACTTCATTTCTGAATCATTTCTGTTATCTGGTCCACTACCATCAAGTCTTTGCACCTTTGGAGGCTCTTAGCTCCTATCTGTTCATTAAACAAGTAAGAAAAAACGCACGTTTTGTGTTTATTTGACTGATCTTGCCTTTGATTTGTGTTCTTTAATGTTGGATTTAGTCAAAATACTCAGATCCAGCTTAAAAATCCCAAAGCTAATTGTCTAAATGAAAACAGATGTATCAATAATTTCTACTCTATTGTGCTTTCATTTTGCACCTGAGCTCTGATTGATTGTACTGACGTTTTTGTTGTTGTTGATTTCTGTTTCTACTAAATGCCAGGTGATCAGTGACTAACATAATAGTTTTTAACTGTCTGAAATGCAATCATTTTGTGAGCACCAACATGTGAGTCATTTAGCTCTGAAGCCCAAATGTTTTTGTGTTTTGGATTCTGTTTGTTAAAAAGCTTTTGCAGGAGTCTCAAGCTTTCTGAGATCTTAGATTTTGCAGGAAAGCTGTGTTAAGCAGGTCTTGAAATGCAGGACTGCTGCAGCCTTCAAATCCTTTAGTATTACAAGCCCCACAATATCACATCTAACATTTCAGCCCTGCTGGGCTCAGGCAGCTCATTCGCAGGCTCTTATCGGTTCCTGCACCATTTCTTTCAGAAAAGATTTCATTTAAAAACCAGGGAAAATACGAAGGACCATCAAGAACCAAACAGCAGCGACAAAAAGTTACTGACTGGTCTGAGATAAGGATTGAGATTGAGGAATTGCGGCGCCAGAAAACATTTCTTCCAAGAAACAATTCAGGTTAAAAGATTGCTTCAACATCCTGGATTAACTTTTCAAGGTCCCATGTTTCAACAGCTAATTGAGTTAAAGCATTGTAAAGAGGGATAAAGCAATAAACGAGAAAGACAAATGCAAAAATAATGGTTGGTTGAAATACACAATTGGGTAATTGAAAAAACTAAATTGAATTTAAGACAATGACATCAATAAACGGTGGCACAGTGGCATTAACAAACATTAAAGTCTCCCTGTCTCTTCTTGTTAGTTGGGGTCCTGCAATGAATGCTGAGACAGCCTGGTTGATGCTCACACATCAGACAAGGTGAGAATGTAGAGGTTTATGGACGTACTGGTTGAGTATGAACATTGACTTAAAGACCACCTTAACACTGTCCAAAGAAACGGCTCCCTGACACAGTTTAGCCTAGAAATGGAAGTTCTCTTCTTTCTGTCATCTGAGATACATTAAAGTCTCTGGATTCAAAAATAATTTGCTTATTTTCAGAAAGCTTACTGTATGATGAAAAGGTTGACTGAAAGATGCTGAAAATCAAACATCATTGAGATGACTTATCCACTCTTGCTAACTTTGTGTAACTTTTACATGTGAACCTTTTTCACAGTTTAAAACAGATTATGCCTTTAGTGTTTAAACAACACTGAATAAATAAAGGCAAGTAAGTCACCAACCAGGCCAGTGATGGATGGATGAAGTAATAAATGAGTTTTGTCACAGTATATATACATTTTTACACTTTTCTCTCATGTTTTAACTCTCAAAGTTCAAACCTTCATGAAAAAATAAGTCCAGGTTTATCAATAAAAAAAAGATCTGATGGTGATTCAATATTTATTTAAATGGTGTGAAGTGATGTATAGGTGGATGGATGTATAGATGGATGGATGGATGGGTGGATGGATGGATGGATGGATGGATGGATGGATGAGTCAATGGGTGGATGAATAAATGAAGTAAATAATTCTGGGGGCATGGTGAACTACAGAAACCAAGAATCTAATGAATCTGGAGTTTTCTGTAAAATACAATTGAATAAATCCAGATTCTTTTGACACTTTCATCCTGTAAGGCCTCCAGGGCATTGTCCTCCTCGAGCTGGTGGGCATCCACCCCATGATGGCTGCAGACAAGGGCTGCATGTCTAATTCAATTACAGATGTAGATAATGAAATGAAAAGTGCACAAAACATGTTCTTCCACTATCCATCTAAACTGAATGCGCATCCACACACAATGCAAATGCTTCTTTGTATTTTATACACTGACCATTAATGCAGCAGGTGAAACAATCTTCTGAGAACTCTGCAACTCAAATGAGCAGTGCTCCAAACACAAAACGCTGAAACTAGCAAAAAGACATTTATCTTCAATTGCTGGCCTTTGGTTTAAAAAATCAAAGAAAATTAAATTTACTCATGAGGGCTGATTGGTTGTGGATCAGAATGAATCAATTTGATTGGAAAATAAATATGGGCTATGATTAATGAATCGTTATTTATTTAAAGACATTTCCCATTAGCTCTTCTGTGAGACAGAAAAAACACACTGTCTCCTCCTGCTGTGCTAATTTTCTTCTCACACGTCTTACACGAAGTCTTCCAAAGTCGTGTTGAGACGTTCAGCTGCCTGTGGGGATTTTTTTATCGTGTAGTACTGAAACACTCTTCACTCACGTCAGGGACAGTTGAAATGGTTCTGTCCATTTAGGGTTGTTAAGTTCAAAATAGATGCATGTTTCAAGATGCTCGTAATGTCATGAGCAGACAGTTTCCCCATTCTAGGAATCGCTGCGTGTCCCTTCAAATAGAAGATTCCAGCTGAAACGATATCACATATGATAAACAGGCTCCCTCCCATCAGTCATACCGGCGCATTAGTGGAACCACATTATTGGACCAACTGCTGTGCAAGAGCAGCAGCAAACCTTTCCAAGCTCGCCTTCCATCTGCGGTACAAATGTTCCTTCCCATCTGCTCTCAAACTCCTTCAAGCACTGCCTTCAGTAATGCAGGTGCTGTTTATTCTGTCTCCTGTCACAATCCTTTTGCACATGCACGAGCTCCATTAGTTACAAATCTTTCATATGGAAGAGCATGGAGCTGCTTACGTGTGCAGAGGGGAAGATGCTCCGTTGTTCTTGGTCTCTCAACTGAGAGATCCTTTAAAAACGTCAAAAACTGAAACTTTAGAACTTTTGCAGGTCAGATAGGAACGTTTATGAAAGTTTAAAGCTTTTTTTAATAAGCAGGCACAACAGTTCAGTGCTGGCGCCACTTTATTCTGGCATAAATTCAATAGAAAATACAATTACCACACCAAGAATTAGTGGGAGTGACTTTTTAGAGTAGGCACGTCCAAAGTTTGGCCACTTGACCGGAGCAGCGTACATGCTCCTGATATACAATCCTTAATATGTGACCCCCCCACAGACTTTTTTCAAGTTCTTGATTGCCTAAATGATGTCATAAGCCATTGTAACACGTAGCAACAACCTGCGGCTATTTGACCTTCAGAGCCTTGTCAGGACTCAGGTCTCACCTTCCAGAGGGTGCAATCTCCTGAGCATGGAGTATGGATGGTTCTCATCATCACTACATCTCCCATCAGCCACTGCTCACTGTTCCCAGACCTTTCACCAGCTGTTCGGCATTCAGTGACCACCACCAGTGTATTTAATGAGGCACAAGGCTTTGCTGGGAGCAAAGTCTTGTTTTGCCGTTGACCAGTTTGTTTGCTGACTCTCTTATCCACTCCTTGACCATCCTTTTGAGCCGTGTACGTGTTTGTCAATAAACATAGTTTCAGATGGATCCAAACGCCTCCGCCTCTTCGTCACAGCATAACTGATCCAACAAGAACAGATTTATTTGTTTCAGTGATCAACGCCACTTCTGGATAAGATAGGTATTTGTTTATATTATACCTGTACAGCGCTTTTCTACCTTTCTCGGAGGCCCAAAGTACTGCACAGTCACAAACCCATTCAAATTGCCGCTCCACTGCATAACACCAACCTTCCACCAGTGGCAGGGTGGGGTTCTATGTCTTTCTCAAGGCAACGAAAGGATTTCAAATGGCAAATTGTATTGGTTTTCATATTATGTTATATGTATTTTTTTAAGTAAATCATTATAATGTGTCAAATAGTGTGTGCAGAAAACATGTACATCTATACTTCTGTTATTTCTGCTGTTGCTGGTATACAAATGGATTCAAGAGACAAAGAAAGTCTTGTGAGCTAGACTCTGTTTTTATTTAGCCCCCAACTTTGTTCTCATTGGCATCCAGCTCTACCCTGTCCTGTGCTGCTGTGCAGTCAAGGTGCAGAAACGTTCAATCCCCAAGACACGTTTCTTCCAGCACTTGCTTTCCTTTACAATCCTTTTGTTTGGTTGGTTTTCCTGCTGCTGCCACGTATGATCAGGTTTTACATGCACACTTTTAACAGACGCTTTAACCTTGTAAGATCATCAGCAGTGTGTGTGAAACTGTTGTACAGGTAAAGACGATGGATCACCTAATCCTGATCTCAAGTCATACACTGACTCTCAGGCTTGAGCTGCAGAGTCCCAGCTGTTTAATTAATAACAAGGTGGCCTCGGCTTTTACTTCAAGCAGCACCTCTGCTCTGGGTTGGCTGCAGCTTGATGCAGACTTCAAAGGTTCCTGGGGTTCCACTAATGAGTTCATTTCTTTGGGAAGTAACCATCATATCTGATCTTAAATCACTTCAGAACAGTGTTTTTCCTCTCATTAAGCAGCCCATAATGCCCTCTAGTATTTTCTACTGTGACTTTCATCATAAATAAATGTTAGACTTACATTTTACCCAGTTTGAAAGGGAGAAGTAAAAGCAGTAAAGTGCCATTTTCCTTTCTTTGACCATCCATGTGCCTTTTTTACCAGAGCAGTCTCCGTCACTCTTGGACTTGTGCTTGAACACCACTTACTTCAGCTACAAGAGTGAATTTTATAGACAGAAACATGGTTGTGCCGTGGGGTCCCTAGTGTCTCCAATCAACTTCCACATGGAAGGCAGTGGAGAAACAAGCCCTTCTGCTTCCAGGGTTCAAAACATCACAGTGGTTCAGGAGGACACATCCATTAAAATCGAAAAGCGTAACCTGCAAATAGAAACCTAAGGGAAACCCACCCACACCAATCAATACCTTTTGTTGGATTCGCACCACCCAATGAGGCCTCAGACACAATTTGTCTCTTTTTTTCCACGTTGGTGTTTCAGGAGCCCCAAAGACGTGCAAAACTCCGGCACAACTACACCCTACGACGCTGTGATGGGGACTGGAGGTGGAGAGGGTCTGCGCATGTCTGCTTCTCTTCTTTGTTCCCCTTTAAGGTCATTCAAAGTATCCACCTGGAATACATATGAGGGGCTTGAACCCTGCACCACATAGACGGATGAAGCCCTTCACTGACATTTTCTTACTGGTTCCCAGCCAATGACATCTTGTGGTGAGAGCTGTGCCGCTGCAAAGCCTCCCCACGTCTATTTTGATTACTTCTGGACTTTATTGTCTTTTCTAAACTTGTTCTGACCTTTCCATATTTCTAAAGTACTACAAAAATATACAGTGGGTACAGAGAGTAGTCAGACCCTTTTACATTTTTCACTCTTTGTATCAGTGCAGCCATTTGCCAAAATCAGGAAAGTCTACTTGATTTCTAAATAATCTAGACTGAGTGAAACATCTTGACAGAAAGAAGGACAGACATTTCTGCAAATGTACAAAAAAAGACAAAAACTGAAAGATAAGATCGACATAAGTATTCATACCCTTTGCTGTGACTTTTATATTAAATTCAGATGTTATCCATTTCTTCTAATCCTCCTTAATATGATTCTACTTCTTTATTGAATCCAGCTTTGTTTAATTAAACTGACTGGCATTGCTTAAGAAAGTCACACACCTTTCTATAAAAGACCTTAAAATGGCGGCGTTTAGTTATATAGCGCGTTTCTACCTTTTTTCAGAGGCCCAAAGCGCTTTACAGTCACAGTCCCATTCACCCAGGCACAAACACATTCACACACTGGTGGCGGCTCCGCTGCTGAACACTGGTACCAACCTTCCTCCAGAGTCAAGGTAGGGTTCAGTGTCTTGCCCAAGGACACTTCGACGCATACTGTACATTACAATCACGGGTCAACCGTGCTACCACTGCACCACTTAAAGCTCACAGTACATGTCAGAGGAAATGGAAATCATGAGGTTGAAGGAACTGCCCGAGGAGCTCAGAGACTAAATGGTGGCATTAAGGCACAGATATGTCCAAGGTTACGAGATTTCTGCAGCACTCAAAGGTTTGAAAGAGCACAATGACCTCCATCATTCTCAAAGAGAAGAAAATTGGGATGGGCAAAACTCTTCCCGGACTGGCTTGTCCAGCCAAGATGAGCTATCAGGGGTAAAGAGCCTTGGTGAGACTATGAGGATCAAGATTTGTTGGTTTGATGAGAGCAAAAAAGAAGGTCAGAAAACTTGGTAAATCCACAGGCAGTTCCAGGTACAAAAACGGAAATAAGGAGGTAACGCTACATACAAGAACTAGGCTGGAACATGAGCACAAGTTACAACAAAGTGGCAGGGAAGCAGAGGAATAAGTGCAGTTCAGAACGGTAGAAGGTAATGAGGCTGATGAAGAGGGAAGGCAGTGACCTATTGGTACCAACTCCGGAGGTTCTGGTAGCACAAGAGAACCTGACAGACCGGGCTAAAGGTTCACCTTCCAACAAGACAATGATCCAAAGCACACAGTTAGAATAAAAAAGTGGTGGCTTCAGAACAACTCTGCGACTGTTCTTGAAGGGGCCTAGCCAGAGCCATGACTGTGCACTAAAGTCCACCAGCCAGAGGATCACAAATCCAGGTGAGTCATTGAATCATCAGGACTCCAGCCTGAACCAGCTAAAAAAGGTAATTCTAGACCGAGCAAAGAGTTGGAATGATTTTTCTGCTTTTGCTTTTATTTGTGTAAAATGGCAGAATATCTACACTTCAGTTTTTTGTCTAAGATGTTTCACCCGTAAAATGTACTTTCCTGATTTTTGAGTGAAACATTTAAAGGGGTCTGAACACTTTCTGTACTCACCATAAAATTGGAGGCAAATGACCTTTTCCAGTTTTCTTTCCTTTCAAAAATAAACATATGAACCCGTCTAAATGGGCTAAATAGGACAAAAAATAAAGAAAAATCCCCCAGAATGCCTTGTGTTTAGAAGAACTGATGTATTAGGATGTAGAACACATATGTCAAAGTCAAGGCCCGCGGGCAGAATCCGGCCCGCGAATGAGTTATCTATGGCCCCCAGGATGATATTTGATTAGTATTGGAACCGGCCCGCAGGCTGTAGCCGCCCGCTGGTGTTTTGCACGCACCAATACTACATTTCCCACAATGCAACGGTAACCCGCGAACTCACTGCAGCGCAGCAAGCGAACCTTGGCTTCATCATTCATTCATCCCCGACACAATGGCCGAGCTGCGCATCCAATCTGCTCAGACGCTCTATATGTTTGGCAGCACATACCTGTGTGAACGACTGTTCTCTTTGATGAAGCTAAACAAAACATCACACAGGAGCCGTCTTATTGATCAGCACCTTCACTCAATCCTGAGGAGTTCCTCAGCTCAGAGCCTTTATGAACATTTATGCATTTCTTTCTATGCATTCTTGATATAAGGAACATATATTGTTTTTGAAGGAAAATTGCGTTTTTGCTGTTTGCCTGTTAAAAATGTTTTCTCTTTAACTTACTGACAGAGCCATAACAAAATATTACTTTATTCATTTAATATACAGGACGTGATTTTTCTTTGAAGGCAGTTTGTTCTTGTCTGTGTGCCTGCTGAAAAATGTTTTCCCGATTATTCATCTAATCATTAAATGATACACTATGTAAGGTCTTGGTTCAATAGGCTACGTGCAACCATTTCAATATGTTTTAATAAACATTGAACCAGTCCGGCCCTCGGCTTATAGCCAATTTGTTTTTTTGGCCCTCAGTGTATTTGACTTTGACATCCCTGATGTAGAATAATGTTTCTGCTGTGTTTGGTCCTCAAGCTGCTCTGTTAGTTTACCAGAAAGCATGTGCGTGAGAGAACATTCAGATTTGTGCTGTAGTTTGTTATTCCGTGCACCGACATTAAACTCCCAGTCCAAATTTGTCCTCCTGTCTTTTTTGCTTCTTTTAAATCGGCAGTGAAGAGGCATTTTGAGTGATGGCTGCGCATGCCTCTGTGTATGAAGCGTATTTTCTTCTGTCGTCTGCCTGGCAGCACAGTGGCACTACCAAAAGATTCACACAGCAGGTGGGCGAAAGCAGAAAGAATGTTTCCAGATGTGAATAGGCGATAAGTTTTATGCCGGCCATCTGCTCAGTGTTAAACATGCTGGTAATAGGAACTCCAGGCCTTTGTCTGAAGCTGTTACATCCATCTGTGTTTGCAGATGGTTTGATGATGCAGAAGTTTATCAGAGCTGCTGGACAAATGTTATAGTCTAATTAGAATGAAATAAAAATGTTTCGATGCAAATTTCCTTCTCTGGTTAAACCCTTTTGAAAAGATGTGAGTGTGGGATGGGTTGGAACAGGAAACGTTAGTAAAGAATGGACGTTTAAGGCTTTAATCATGTGAATGCTAGAGCAATGAAAGAATCTAACAAAATGGGCCCAGCGTTTTGTGTGTTTGGAAGAACTTCAAACGCATATGAACAGAGAGTGGATGTGATCCTCTTTTCTTGTCCATCCTCTGATCCACCCTCACAAACTGCTCTCACAGACATGTCAGCTGCCTGCTGGAGTTTGTCTGACATGAAAACAAAGTCTTCTGCTGCTCATTAACAGCTTCTGCAAACATGAAGAGTTCAGGGTTTGACGTCAGAGACGCATCATTCCGTCTCAGTACAATTAATATCATATGTATGTCTTATTTCATCATCTGTATTTACAATATTTATTGACGTCTTTTAGGCTCAATCGCTCATTATTTATTTACTTTCCTCTTAGTGAGTCTGATTTTATTGAGTTTATGTTTGGTCACGATGGGTACACAACAGTAACCAATAGAGCGACTTCAGTGTTCGCTCCAGCCCAGCCTGCATGTCTACACATTCTAACATTTAAACGTAATATTGTTTAGGAGCTTTCATTATCATTGTCGAAACTTTTCTTCTCCTTTTTGTCACAAGGAACTGCAAATCAACAAACAGACTTTTGAGCTCTTGGACCTCGACTTAAAGCTGGAGCGAAGATGCAGACGGAATACAAGTGAGAGATTTCTAACTAGATGATGGGAAACACTAATGTTCTCCTGTGGATGTTGTAATTAAAGAACAAAGCTAAAAAAATGTCAGATGGGATGAAAGAAAGCAGACATATGAGACGATTCTCAAAGGATTCTCTGACTCTTGATGTGATTCTTTATTGTTTTCTAACTGCGAGAAAAGGACAGCGTGAGGCGTGAGGGGGTGAACGGAAAGCACTCAGGAGGATTTCTGAGATAACGTCTGTGATTGAAAGATAGAAAAATGTATACAGAATATTTGATATGATCAAGTCTTTACAGTAATTGACGCACTAATGAATTGCATAAAGAAAGTCCAATAATCGCGCATGGTTCATGTACCATGTTGGTTAGCGTGTTCTTTGCGTGGTTTATTTGTACTACTTTTGCGGTTTTAACGTGGTTCGTTGGAGATACATCTGTGAAAATTTCACGTAAAGACCGCAACTTTTTTCCCTTTCTCCACTTATATTCACATGTGACCAATTTTCATCTGTGCAACATGCGCTAGATGTAAGTAGCGGCTGTGAGACACGACCTTCTGAACTCACATTGGTCGTTTACAATGTCATGGGACTGACGCCGATCCGCCGTTAGAATAGTCCTCACCCAAAATTTACCGTAAAGGTTTCAAAGGAGGTAAAAAGTGTTGAAATTTCTGGTTTCAAACAATATAGGAAGGGTTATGACACAAAACCGTGGTTCCTCTTGGAATAAATCTTTGGGAGATATTAAATCTTTGAGGGGAGTTTTGCCTGTTGTCAGTTTTCATATTGTTTTGACTTTGAATTTGCTTTTTTTGGGGTGGATCTACACATTTTTATTTATTTAAAAAAATTTGAAATAAAAAAATATAAAGTTTTGAAGATACATTATTAGAGCGCATTGAAAAGTTGTAAAAATTACTTAAAATGACCCCAGATTTTAAGGGGAAATGGTCAGTTGAGGAGCGTTTTAACAGCAGTAATTAAAGCTGATCATCTTTCTTTCTTCCTGTTTTCTGATATCATTTTTTGTGCTTCCTTCTTCTCCCTCTCTCCAGCAGTCCTCTTCCCCTTCCACCCCTGTAGCTCCTGTGCTCTGGGTGACATTAAGTTGCCTTAATGTCACCATTCTGCCTGTTTCCTATCTTTGATCCCTCCTGCAGGGGCATTATCGGCCCTCATTAGTGCATTTACAGGCTGACCAGCAGCTGAGTGCAATGGCCTCAGTGTCCCCCTTAAAGCTTGTGTTAAAATAACAGCATACACCTTGAGCATATAATAGATGTCTGACCATCTTCAAGGAGTGCATTGTGTTTCATTTGTTCCAGAAGAACCCCATTCCTGGAATTCATTCTCCACTCTGTGTTGCATTGAGTTCCTCTTTATTTAATTACTGCTGCTGGCAGCTGTTATCCCATGTGCACTTAGGCCACTTTATTCACCCGGAAAGCCTGAATTTATACAACATGCAAACTATTTCATGTATCACAATTGTTTGCTTGCTTTGTTGGAAAGTGTACGTTAAGTGTAAATCTTTCCTAACTAGATTGGGGAATGTAGACCACAATGCATTGCGATTGAAAAGTTTTTGTGAAAAAAATTATTTTAATGTAATTTTTAATAAACAATCGAATTGATTCCTTTTCAATTTTGTTCAGTCCAGTCCAGTTCTATCCATTCACTGACCTAAACTCGATCCAGGACATCTTTAGCCTAAACTACAACCAGTGTGACTCAGAGAGAAACACCTGGGCACAGAAATGGTATTTTTAAATTTTTAATTCCATTTGACGATTTATCTTAATTTGAAATGGTTTTTAATGGGATTTGTCAATTCGATTGGACTCTGCCTCAGACGGATCTATCTGGTTCAACCCAATCAATTCATCACTTAACCAATTATTCGTTAAAGGTTCTGCTTACAAAAGCTGCACTAAAGCAGGGGTGGGCAAACTTTGGGGGCCACAACGGGTTCTAAAATCTGAGAGGAGGGCCGGACCAGAAACAGATGTGTGGAGTGTTTGGTGATCCATCACATGACGGAAGCTGCCGCTTTAATTTTGTTTAAAAATGTAATATATTTTAAAAAGAGACATTTTGGAATGTGTATTTCAAAACATCCTTTTAGTCACAAACGCATTGATGCGTTCACATTCTTCAGGAATAATGGCAACTTAGAGAAATGCTGCGTTCATGTGGAGTTGGAATGAGCAGGAAAACTAACTGTCCAACTCAGAAAACACATGTGAACGTCAGAGAAATGACAAAATCTTAGATCAAAATCCAACACCATACAGAATAACTCTATGCACCCAGACTAAGGTCCATATATTTGTAAGGATAGACACCAGGGTTACAGGGAAAAGAAAACATTAATACAGATAGTTAGTATATCTTGTTCCAGTTTGGCAGGTCCAGACTAAATATTTTAGGCTCCCAGGCTGTAGTTTGCCCACCCCTACACTAGAGAATCAGCTGTTATTTGGAAAGTACCCAAAAATCTGATACACATCTTTACCCAAGATAATATTTGGAGTCGTTTTTGCATCAAGATCATTTAAGCGAGTTTTTGTGTCCCCACAGAGAGGCTAAGATGGAACATTAACACCTCCGTGCAGTGATGTCTCCACACATCACTCAGCAGTGTGACCAGATGGACAGCCTCTCATGTATGCAGTTTGCTGCTACTGCACCCCACGAGCAGACAGGTCCAAATTCACAGGTGAGCCACCGTTCCCTCACTCATTTACATAAAAAAACCTTTCTACATATGTGTAGAGCTCACATTTATCAGGTAATTCCTTCATGTCTGACTAACAATCGGCATAAATCATAGTTATTAAGTGATGTTTGGGAGGTATCGATCGGGTGTGTGAGCTTTATTGTTCTCTTCCGCTCTGTAGTTCTTCACCACTCCTGGTTTATCATGAGCCCTTTTGACAAACAGAGGGACTGTGCACTTTATCCAAGAAGAATCTGCCAATAAAAACCCTCCTCCGTGAAATGAAAATGGAAGAAACTGGAATTATGATATTCAGCCAGGACCCTTTGAAAAATAGGAAAAATAAGTTCAGGCAGAACTTTCAGTGGCAAAAAATCAAGATGTTCATTGTACAGTGGGACAAAAAAGTATTTAGTCAGCCACCAATCATGCAAGTTCTCCCATTTAAAAAGATGAGGGAGGCCTGTAAATTTCATCATAGGCATACGTCAACTATGAGAGACAAAATGAGAAACAGAAATCCAGAAAATAACATTGTCTGAAAAACTTCTTTGTTAAGCAAGATTTATTTATTTATTTATTTATTTATTTATTTATTTATTTATTTATTTATTTATTTATTTATTTATTTATTTATGTTTAACTTGTCCTGGCCGACAGCTGGGCAAACAGATGAGAGCTGAAGGCCTCTTGTGTTGGACATATTTTACTTTAAGAACAGTTGTTATGAATCTTCTGACACACCAGAGGTATGTCTGAATAAACCCCTTTTGGAATCGAGGCCAAACTTTATTCATTTTAATCATATTTGTAAATCTTTTGTGTTGGACTGGACGGAAAAGGAAAGGAGGGAAGAAGAGAGAGATGTTAGGGGAGGAGGATCGTGGGGGGGTGGGGGTAAAACCATGAAGCAGCATAAAACAACAAGCTACTGGATGTTTATCTTTACAGTAAGGTTCAGATAGAATACAAATCTCAAAGGGGCGGGGCCTGTCCCCATACACACTCAAATGTTACAAACATACCTGTTGGCTCCAAAAATGTCCACATGTTCACACACGCAGACTTATGCATTCAAACCATCTAGTGTGAGATATTTCATTCAATCACGCAAACTATTAATGCAAAGGTGAGCTAACACCTGTGCTCAGGTGAGTGTTTATGTTCTTCTAAAATGGATGGTGGAATGTGAAAAGAAGGAGGGGGAGTGCCCAGCCATCCCCACACCAAAACCCCCGCCGCAGCAGCAACGGCAGCTAGAACCCTCCCAACGCCACACGGCAGAAGATAGAGAACAACCCCCCCAAGAACCCCCAGTGATCCCATCCGCCACCCAGGCCAGGGCCAGCAGGACCGCCACAGGGGCCCCCAGAGCCAGAGAGCAGAGAGGCATGGGGGGAAAGAGAGCGCAGCTCCAGCCCAACCAGGAAAGCAGCCCCCCCGCCGTGCAAGGAGGGCCCGACGCAGGGCCCCGCCCCAGAAGAGTGTCCACAGGACCCCTCCAAGGGAGACCCGCCCCGCGCTCCATGCAGCCACCCACCCGGCAGGCAGGAAGGAGCAAGGCAGGGGCCAGCCACCCCCGCCCAGGAGGAGGGTACCTAGGAGGTGTTGTAAATATGGCCCAACCAGGCTTAGGTTAAGCAAGATTTCTGACTCTCAAAGACCTTGAGACCTTTTCTCAAAGACCTGCAGAGAGCTGGGACCAAAGTAACAAAGGCTACTATCAGTAACACACTACACCACCAGGGACTCAAACCCTGCAGGGCCAGACGTGTCCCCCTGCTAAAGCTGGTACATGTGCAGGCCTGTCTACAGTCTGCTAGAGAGCATTTGGATGGTCCAGAAGAGAATTAGGAGAATGTCCTATGGTCAGATGAAACCACAATAGAACTTTTTGGTAAGAACTCTACACATCGTGTTTGGAGGCAAAATAATGCTGAGCTGCATCCAGAGAACAGCAGATCTACTGTAAAGCATGGGGGTGGAAGCATCATGCTTTGGGGCTGTTTTTCAGCAAAGGGACCAGGATGACGAGGTAAAGGAACGAATGAATGGGGCCATGTATGGTTAGACTTGGACATTGAAGATGAAAAGTGGCTGGGTCTTTCAGCTTGACAACCATCCCAAACACACGTTGCCCGGGTAACAAAGGAGTGGCTTCATAAGAAGCATTTCAGGATCCTGGAGTGGCCTAGTCAGGCTCCAGATCTCAACTTCATAGAAAATCTATGGAGGGATTTGAAAGACTGTGTTGCTCAGCAACAGCCCCCAAAACATCACTGCTCTAGAGGAGATCAGCATGGAGGAATGGACCAAAATACCATAAAAGTTTGTCAGAACCTGGTGAAGACTTACAGAAAATGTTTGACTGCTGTCATTGCCAACAAAGGGTAAAGAACAAAGTATTGAGTTGAACTTTTATTAATGACTACCGTAAATTCCAGGTTACAAAGCGCACCCGATCGACAAAGCGCCCAGAGTGAGCATGGCTCATAACCACACTGTGGGCAACTACTGCCTTGATTCAAGCTCATATATCTCAGTATACCCACATCAGAAACAGCATGGATCTCTATTCTGTTCACAAGTTCCTCAGTTATGGGTTTTTTTATTTTTTATTTTTTTTTAATTTATTTTTTTTACTTATTGACAAACTAGGTATCATACATAAAATTACTAACAGTAACCATATAATCAACATTACATCCCTCAGTTATAATGAGGAAATTTACATCCACGATCCCCCATTTCCCATGAGTCTTAGGGGCTAAAGGCGGGGCCAACGCCCGGCTCGCCACACTGTTGTACGTGTTTAAGAATGAGCAAGTAGCAGCAGTGCATGGAGGGGTGAAAAGGAACAGCTCTCCTTCCACTTGTGTCGCGGCAGCATTATGGTACTAACGGGGCTGGTTAAAAAAACACCAGTAAAATAGCGCGCGCCTCAGCGCGGCGCGTTCGTCAGAAGCTTCCTTTCACAACGAACACTTGTTGATCCACGGACGCCTCTGCGCTCCGCGCTCGCCAAGCGGGCTCCTTGTCCCCCCTTCCTATCCGAAAAGCTCACACGGCGGCTGTGAGCTTTTCAATGCAAAATTCCGCTCAGTCAGAAACCGTAAACACGACCACATGGATTTCTGTTTCCAGTCGTGTCCCGACAAAATAAAGGCTGATGTTATTCACACATATTTACGTGCAGCCAGCCGAGTCACTATGACTCAGAGGTAAATACACTTCTGAGCATGCGCTGTTCTCTCCGTCACGCAGCTGACCGGCATTTCCATTTACTGATGGGGGATTTTTTCACGCTGCTTTTAACGATTGCTTTTAACTTGAAAGCTTCATCATATTGTAGCGGCGATCAAGTGCACGTTGGGTCTAAGGGCACCAAAGGATTCTGGGATGCAGCCGGGCATGCGTGTTTCTTTTTGTTGAACCATGACTTAAGTGTCTAAGACCTGAAGTGACATCCATGCTGTTTGGCTGCTTAGAAGTGTGTTAAAAAACTAATGACTTGTGCTTGATGATGGATGGCGATTTTAAAACCGGTCACCGAGCCCGAATGTACGTACATGGCGGCCGCCAATTGAATCCATAAATTGGCCGCGTCACTAAATAAGCCGCAGGGCTGTAAGCCCAGGAAAAAAGTAGCGGCTTGTAGTCCAGAAATTACGGTAAATACTTATTTTACACCATAATTTACAAATAAATCCTTAAAAATCAGACAATGGGATTTTCTGGACTTTATTTCTCATTTTGTCTCTTATAGCTCAGGTTTATCTATAATGAAAATTACAGGCCTCTCAGTAACTTGTTTACAGGAGTTTTCCCGTCCATCTCAAGTAACAGCCGTGATACACATCCATTACGTCCATTTCGCGCACATTGCACGGATGAAAATTGGTCATACGAGACTATACGTGGAAAAAGTGAGAAAATTTTTGGTCTTTAAATGAAATTTTCCCAGATGTATCACGAAAAACTGTAAATAGAAATACGCAGGTCATCAAGTGTTGTAAACAAGGGGTGTGATCATTCAAGATTTCACATCAACTCATGCCTTTTCAAGCACACTGTCTTGTTTTATACGTCTATTTTAAACTCTTGTGTTTATTTTCATTTGTGTTTGAAATAAAATTGAAATGAAGTTGAATCGAATGAACCACAATAAAACCACGGAACAAGTATGAATAAACCACGCTAAGAACACGTAGACCAATGTAGAACATGAACCGTGTGTGATTATTGTGCCGTTTATGTGCAATTCATTAGTGATTCGTGTGTCAATCACGTCATTTGAACGCGATATGTGCGCCGATCACGATTTAAAGGATATACATCGGTGGTACACGTGTCTCTGGAAAGCCACAAATTTGCATATTTATCTCACAAAAATCACTCACAATTACGTGATAATTGCATTTAAACTACATAAAATACACTCAAACTGCATACTTCTCAAAAGTTCTGAACAGCTGAAAACAAAATTCACGTAAAGACCCGTCGTCGGCCAAAACCCTCGACGGAAATCTGTGAATTTGGTATATCATGCGTGGTATCCCAAAAGGCCAAAATTCCGTACCTGGAACATGCGAAAAATGTAGATAGAGGCTGTGTGACGTGGCCTTAAATCAGCCTCCGAAGAGAACCATAGCTATGCTCCCATTGGTTGGGCTGAGTTCAAATGCAACAGAAAACCTGTTCTTTTTGCAGCATTCCTTACAAAACCCTTTATGCACTTTTTAAAAACAAAGTGCTCACAACATGGACTCAATTCCAGGACATCATGTCTGAAGGTAGAAGGGGGACAGGAGCGCAGAGGTTAAATCATGTCTGAGCTCCTTCATGCTTGCTGTCTTATAACCAACCGCCAAGGTCAGCGAGCAGCGGCCCCCAGAGAAGCTCCGTCCTCCTTCACCCACTCTGATCAGTCTGACAGTTTGCTTCTCTGCCTGAATAATCAAAAGGGAACATTTGTTATTGACATTTTTTTTGACAGTACATTGACAGTACAAATCCTCCACTGCTGCTATTTCAGACTTCAAAATTCTGGAGTATTTCTGCAGAAAACGGGCTGTGATTTCTGCAGATGCTTTGCCTTTGCTGTTTTGATGGCATTTTACTGCAATCATTTCTTATGACTCACCTGAAAGGTAACAGATAAGGTCACTTGATGGTAGTTTTTCTGAATAAAAGACAAAATACTTTGTAATTTGTTTGTTTTTCCTTCTTTTTTTTAAGATGTGGTGTCGGTTGTGTTCTGGATGTCTCTGAATCCCAAAGATTGTTGGTCTTCCTCATAATTCTCTTCTCCTGTTTGGCATAAACACACCTGGAGGATGGTGGACACAAGGAAGTGGGAAGGTGAGGCATGAGAGGCTCATTCTCATGGTAAAGGTCATTTCCAGTTACTTTTTCCATCCCGTGAGAAGAGGCAGCACATTCAGCTTTCACTGACGTGACGTCCATATTTGATTTTGTCCAGCAGATCACAGGAGATCTCTGTGAAATTTTTCTCCTTTTTCAGTTGGCAGCCTTGACCAAATACCTTTATTTGCCACAGTTTCACTAGCTAAAGAACAAAGCACAACATAAATCACGCTCTTGCAACTGCCGCCGTGACACCAGAGGGCCAAAAACAGCAACTGAGGCTGACATTTGTGGACAACAGCTTGTTCAATGTCTTTCAGTACAGTGGTTTGGACAGACACCAGGGTCAATATCGTTTCAAGAAACTGCTTTTCCCCCCAGTTTTCTATGTTTTCTTCAAGCAAAAGAAAAGCTGTAATGAAACAGAAAGTTTTAGGTTGCTATAAATCAGTTTACGGACGTGTGAGGATTGAGTGCTTTAGTTGGGCTTTTCTCTTGTGTTCCTGGTTTTAGTCATGTTCTCTAGGTTGTTTTTCCCACCTGTCAGTTACTCCAGATTATGGCTGCCTATTGTCCAGGTCTTTTTTTGTTTTCGCTTTTTTAGTTCTCCCTTGTCAGATCCTCTGCTTTGTCACTTTTGTTGCTGCCTTGGGGTTGTCATGTTAGGCTTTAACCATTGTGCTTTCCTAGGCATTTTAACATTGGGAGTGGGGTCATCTAGACCCACTAGACAGTGCTCTGAACCTTTTTTCTTCAATGATTTGTGATCTTCACTGGTGTCCATGGATTACATGAAATCTTTCCACCTTTATCCACCTTTGTCATGGTAGGGAGAACACGTCAACGGAAGGGTGGGGTCATCTAAGATAGCACAAGGGTTAAGCCACATTTGATCGTTAACTGAAGTAAAGCAGAGCTTGTTTTATTGCTTGAAAAGGAGCGGGAAGAAGCAAACTTATACAATCCCACCCCAACTGAGTTCATTTATTTTATAGTTTTGCATTGTTTTCTTAATCCTATTCTGAACAAAATGAAGTTCTTATTGATTATCTTCAGAAAAAATTCAGTAAACAGTAACGTGACTCACATTGTTTGTAATCAGAATGCTATTTCTTTAAATCCAGATATCATTGCTGCACATTGCAGATCAAGTTATCAAGTAACAAAATCGAGTGCTTGGTGATTTTCCTCAGAAAGGATTCTTCCATTTTTCAGTAAACATTAATGATTCACACCTGTGGACTTCTGCAAACTTGTGGGATTCCTCCTGCAGAGACGAGGCGACTGCATCCTGATATTTACAGAGAGCAGCAGCTCTGCCAGACAGGCTGCCAATTCCATCTCCTTGGTGGGTCTTTTCTCATGTTGTTCTTCT
The DNA here is from genome assembly GCA_037389245.1 of Oryzias sinensis. Classification (NCBI taxonomy): domain Eukaryota; kingdom Metazoa; phylum Chordata; class Actinopteri; order Beloniformes; family Adrianichthyidae; genus Oryzias; species Oryzias sinensis. Next base: position 2,583,550 of record CM074490.1, read on the forward strand.
CAGCAGGAAATGCAATATTGCCTGTGCCTGAGGCGAAGGGGCGTCTAATGCAATCACCATTGTCTTTTCTAAAACATCCACCCACGGGTGCTGGTCTGTCCATCTCATTCTGTCCTGGCTCATTCCTGTCGCCCAGGGTTCTCTCTCCTCCTTGCGCCTTTAAAATAAAACACCACAAAAATGTCTTCTTCTTTTTTTTCTCCATGACCTCCTCCTTCGTCCTTTTCTTTCACCGCGGTTGCATGGAGGAAAACTGTTTTTTTGTCCCTATGTAGGTTTTAATGGATAACAACTATTGTCAAGCTGCTCTACAAGAGAGCAAAGAGAGCAAAGGCCAAAGAAGTTGAATTTAAATGACGTTTATAAAACGGGAGCAGCAGTCAATGTTGATGAAAAAAACAAAATGAACCAGAGTTGGTTGAGGCTTGAGGTTGTCAGGCTCCGCCCTTCTCGCCTGTCCCTGTCAGCCACTGAAGGGCCCCTGAAAGATCCCTGTTCTTCATGTAAGACCACACGAAGCCATTAGTTAGACACTCAGAGTCAGAATGAGATGCCTCCTCTCCGTCTGCATCCTGTTTAGTTAATTTATGGCCTGAGATCCCCCGAGTCGTCTCTCTGGGACAGAAACATAACTCTGAAGCTTTCACTGTCACCGTATCGGTTCCTGTTAGCGTCACCGCATGGACCACCGGAGCAAGTGATCAGCCAGGACGCCGGACTGGTTGCTAAGAAAAGCAGAGAGAGAAAGATGTGGGCTGGCTTCTGCAGGTGTCAGGTGTTATCAGAGGACAAAGACCAGCAGAGCATGTAATGAAGGAAGGCTGAAGTTGGGGAGGCAGGAATAAAGGGAATGAGCTAAAGAAAAAAGAGGAGAGGGAAGAGGGCTTTGAAGTTTCATAGTGGGAGGGAAAGAAAACAAATTAGCTGCAGCTGACATGGAGAGAGGGCCGAGGACTGCACAGAGACTCAGGGAACTTCCCACCCCCACCCCACATGCAGAAGATCGCAGCTCTTCAGGGAAGTGATCAGTGATAAGAAGGCGGACAGACTGAGAGATCGCTTCTTGTTCATCTGAGGGAAAAGTACAAACAAAAGTACTTACGCTGGCGTTAGATGTAAATTAGTACTGGATGTAAAAAGAAGCTTCCCTTGGAAATGATTGACAACAAAACAAAACAAACCACAAATCAGCGAGGAGCGCTAGAAAGGAATCAGCTTGAAGGGGTTTGATGCGTTTGCTACCGAGGAAAGAAGAGTCGTTACCTGTTCCTGCGCAGCCCCGAGCTCTGTCCTTGGTGCTGAATCACAGTGTTGCAGGCATCAGGAGTGAATTATGCCGTCTGTTTTCACCTCCTCTGAGTAAAGCGTGCAGCAGCACGGGAAACAACAGGATGACAGCGCGACGGGCAGACGCCGCTGTGCAGCAGGAAGACGGCATGCTGAGCACGGCTGAACGCTGAAAAGCTGAAAGTCAAACTGAATTTCAGAACAAGAGTCAAAGCATGTCTGTCACTTTTAGCCATGCCTTAAGGCTGTGTCACGCAGCAGCTGCGTACAATCTGCACCCATTGCACAGATGAAAGTGGTCATACTTTTCCATGCAGCACCGGACACTGCCCCTCGAGAGACCTGACCCCCAGCCCTGACAAACCGGACGTGAGACCCCCCACGTGGTATGGACAACTGGAGGGGTTAAAAATGTAAATACCTGTCACACAAGACATGAATCATGCATGAACCATGTACAAATACTGTGCTGTTGATTCATCATTCAATCATCTTCTAAACCCATTTTTTCCCTTTCAGGGTCACAGGGCTGCTGGAGCCTATCCCAGCCACTCGTGGGCGAAAGGCAGGGGGCATCCTGGACAGGTTGCTCGTCTGTCGCAGGGCCACAATCACACACCCACGCACTCTCACTCTCACACCTAGGGACAATTCAGATTAACCAATGAAGCATGTTTTTGGACGGTGGGAGGAAGCCGGGGTCTCCGGAGAAAACCCACACATGCATAGGGAGAACATGCAAACTCCACACAGAAAGGCCCCCCATTGATGTTCCGGTCCAGGCCCCCCAGCCGGGACTTAAACCAGGGGAGAAAAAAACACAGGGATGGTAAAACCACGATGGAACCGCTCCTCTCCAGCTGTGTTTCTGTCACAAAGTTTGGGCGCAGCTGTGTATCTGGATCTACAGAGGTGAAAGAGAAACTGCAGCTTCAAGCAGACACCAGAACACAACCACAGCCTGGGCAACGACTCCTTTCAAATCCTCACCTGAACCAGCTTTTGCTCTAAGTTGGAACTTTTTTTTTATAGAAAAACCTCTCTGGAAAGTCCAAATTTCTTTAGATAGTTACTCAAGTAAATGTAACTGAGTGAAAGTAACTCACCAATGGTTTTTGACCCTTGTGCTATCTTAGATGACCCCCCCTTCCATTGACGTGTTCTTCCTACCATGACAAAGGTGGATAAAGGTGGAAAGATTTCATGTAATCCATGGACACCAGTGAAGATCACAAATCATTGAAGAAAAAAGGTTCAGAGCTCTGTCTAGTGGGTCTAGATGACCCAACTCCCAATGTAAAAATGCCTAGGATAGCACAAGGGTTAATAAAGCCATGTTTGATTCTTCTTTTGTTTTTTTCTCTGATGGCCCTGCGGATGGTGGTGTGCTCTCTCGCACTTTTTGCGTTGCACTCCGCTCTCCCTCTGCGGTTCCATTTACTTTCTTTTTTATTATTTATCCTTTTTGTTGTCTTACCCCTTTACACTTTTTTATACCTTGCTAGTTTTTACGAGGGCACAAGACACCAAAGCCAAATTCTTTGTACGTGCGCCTTACTTGGCCAATAAAGCTGATTCTGTCCTACGATCCAAATGACTGCACTGAATAAAGAGATTGTAGGTTTCTAGTCTACTAGACTCTTCAGGCAACATTTGAGAGTTCACATCCACACAGAAGTTACAGCTTCTGTCAGTGCAGGAGGGGTTTCTGGACTCCGTAAACCATACGGTTGCTGCACTTTACTTTCACGCCAGCAGGGCTGGCTCGCAAACATGAATCCAGAGTGATTCCAGCATTGCTGCAGGACGTTTATGCGCTTTCTATTCACCAACTCTCATTTAACTTTATTTTCTGATGAAAAATTCAATTGTTCTAGTTTCTTGCTTAGAATGAGCAGCTAAATTGATTCATTTTTGCAGTTTGACACATAAAAAGTGCGGGTGTGGGAACGCTGTTTCTAAGCCTGAATCAACCGAGCAGGAAAACTGAGAGTGTATCATGAACTGTTGCATCGGGGTCATCACTCCTTACATACTGTTCCCTCAATCAGTGTGTGGCAGCTCCACAGCACCATGAATCCTCCATTTTAGGGGAGAACATCTTTGGAATACCAATAATTGATTTTTTGTTTTTGTTCTTCTTTTTATCGTTGAATCAAACGGCTAAAATTGTTTCTGCGTATTTCTTATGTTGAGAGACATAAAAAGTGGACCGGACTTCTCTAGTAACACGTGACTTCTGAGCTCGATTTATTTCCCGTCGAATGCACAAACACTATCATGTTCCAACTTTGCATCTGGGTGTTTTGAAATACATTTTCAATATTCATAAATTTGGTGTCATTTCTTGAGGGACGGTCTTCCCTACAGTGTCGACTGATCGATGCGTGTTGAACAAAATCCATTTTCTGCACCCAGACTGGTGCTTTTAAAATAGACAGTTTGTGCAGAGATTGCCGTCACTGCAACAGCTTTCTAAAGTTTGTCAGAAATCGATTTCCTATCACGATTCTTTTGAAGTTCAAAATGTGAGGTGCTGAATTGAACAGATTTTGTTTTGTCTGCTTCACAGATCAGTTATTCATCTCTAAACTTTGTAAAATAGCGGTTCTGCCTGTAAAAAAGTGTTTACTCCCATTTTTGTTTCCAAGCAGACGTAGGAATGTGGCTCTGATGTGTTTGTAAAATCAAATTGGATTTTTTTTTAAGAGAATAGAAATGAAGGCATGAAATTATTTCTTCAAAAATATTTCAAATCAGAGCCCTGTCAGAGTGATCTGTGCTGGGTCACATGCAGCAACATCTGAAGCTGAAAGGCTGCTCTCTGTCTCCAACATGCTGTTTCAACCAGTGGCTTGACTGAAGACAGACTTGGTTTGGTCTGGTCACTGAGACCTTCGCTGCTTCTCACCCAAATTTAAGAGATGGCTGTGAATACACTCCTCATTTTCATGCGGACACTCCTGTTGGTGTGGAGCTGACCTACTGTTGCTTGGCAGGGGATAAGTGGGATGTTGGCGACAAGATCAGTCCTCCAGAGTTCATCTGATAAAGCTCAACTACCTTCCCCTTCCTATGGATTTTAATTGAATGGATAGTTACAAACCGAACTCTTTACTTCTGGAGAAATGTTTAAAGTATTTTTTTTAATATGATTTTACATCAGGAAGTAGGTGTCACAGAAACAGGCAGACGGCTGGATCCAGATGCAGCAGGTTTATTAGCTCAGCTAAGAGTCCACAAAGCTAAATCAGGGTCAAGCAGGCAGGAGTCAATACATAAACGCACCTGTCTATAAGCCGCATGTGCCCACATTGAAACGTGTTGTAGAATGAGGATGTGTATGTGCTGAAACGGCGTGCCGCGTGTGTAAAAAAGAGGAGGGAGCGTGCAGCAGAAGTGTGTTGAGGGTGCATGTTCATGTTTGATATACAGAGTGAAGGGGAACTGTCATCAAAGAAGGTTTCCCCCAGAGTAGGGGTGGTGGCTCTTGGCCAATAAGCATACAGCACTTTGCGTCTCATAACATTGTGGCGACCTGGGGGTTAGGCACCTAGGGCTCATGAGAAGTGGGGAATCTTGGGTGCAAAGTTCCTCACCATTAGTGAGGGGGCTGTGAGCAGAAGTGAAGTCCATGCTGGTTGGCTGTTTGGGGTGTGCGCAAATACATGGGCGTTGATGCTGGAGAGGAGATTATACTGATTTTCCTCTGTTCATTTCTACCTCCCTGAGTTCGCAGTCGTGCTGTGTGTGGGCCACGGACAGCTCCGCAATGCAGCCAATTAATTAGCAGCTCGGCTCTCGTCTCTCCGCTACAGTGACGAAGCAGCTGGGTTGCTACTATGTTTCTATGTTATGCTTCATTTAATAGTTTTTCCCTCTTAAACCACAATCAAATCCATCAGAGGGTCCTAAAAATAAATAATAATAAAAGTAATTTGGCAGAGTGTTTGTTTTGATGCTGCTCCCGACACATAAGTGACCGCCAATCATTCGCCCCGGTTACGCCCAATTCCGGAAAAAATAACTAAACATTTGATGTGCGTGCAGAATGTTACCCTCATAGTCAAAAATTTTTGTAATTCAGTATTTAGTCATTTGCACCCAGAATTGCTTTTGTGTTTCAGGATTCTGTAATTTGTTCTGTGATTTGCTGTTGTGTGTCAGTATTTGTTCCTTTGTAGAGGGATTTGTTGTTGTTGTATCTTAAATGTAAATGTGTCTTGCACCTCTCGGCCACCGTACGCATGTATCACAAATGACCAACATTTCATACATGGAAAAATGTCCAAAATGTACGCTCTGAACACAACTCTGGCTTTACTCTTACAAGTGACTTGCTATCTTTATAATTTAATCTTCTTCACCTGAAATGTGTTTTATTCAGGCTACTCATCTGATTTTGCTTTTTTTGTGCATCTAAATGGACATTGTCCCACAAGTTCCCACCAAGAATAGAATAGAATAGAATAGAATAGAATAGAACAGAACAGAACAGAACAGAACAGAACAGAATAGAATAGAATAGAATAGAATGGCTTTATTGTCATTGTGCATAGTACAATGAGATTTAAGCATCACCATCAGTGCAAGAACAGTAAGAAGAACAGATAGAAGAACAGAAGAACAGATATGATGATGGCATGCCATCCTCTCTAAAAGCATCCCCTCCAGAAAAGAATCAAAATACCTGCTGTAATATTCAGGAGTACATCTCCTTAGAGTGGAGCAACACTGCAGTGGACTGCAATTAGACAAAGAAACCCTTGGAAAATGCAATCATCTTTATATCATTAACAGCATTGTGTGACAGGTTGCCATGGTAAAAAAAAGTGAGGCAACGAGGCAGTCAGGAACCGGGTGGGACATCAGACAGATGTGTCACAATGCGGGTAGACAACAGAGGCGCTAAATCCTTTTAGTTGTGCATTTTTCATGCATAACTTACCAGTTACATTTTGTTGCCATTCTGACACTCATTGTGTGGAGGCTTTCTGTCACCAGAAAGATGGGCAGCCAACTGTACCAAACGGGCACAGAGGCAGCTCTGGAGTGTGATGACATGCAGTAAAAGGGCGCCGTCAGCACTGAATGGAGATGGTTGTCAAGGGAACTGTCTTTTTGTTAGACTTCAACACAGGAATGGGGCTAAAGTTTGCAATTTTAACAGCAGCTTGATGCAGATGCGAGATCCTCCTGGACATGAAGCTTTGCATAATGAGAAGAGGAAAAGAAAGCCTTCCTCCAGGCAAAGACACAACACTTTGTCTGCTTTCACATCATACTTTATTTATTGAGATCTTCTTGGCTGTTGCTATTTTCTCTTACTTTCACGATTGAGACCCAACATGACCAAAGGCTCTCCATCATCTCACAGAGAAACTGCACACGTTTCTACACAGCTTTTTCCTCCACAAACTGAAGAGCCTGTCTGACCACTTTGGCTTCGGACACAGCAGAACACATTTTAACATTTCACGGTCCTTCATCTGGGCACGGGGCTTCATGTGTGACGGACAGCTACTCGTCCATTCAGGGTTCAAAGTCTCGCGGTCTCAAAGTGTTCCAAACCAAGTTTTGGAATGGGTCTGTTGAGCTTTCAGCTTAAACTACAGGCCTACAGAACCATTGAAGAGCTCATTTGAGTGCAATAAAATCTCACCTCGACATAATTGCTGTGCCGCTGTATGGAAAGCCCAAAAGCAAATGGCCATCTGTGACGGAGCGCCTCTAGATGCAGCCACCTGCGCACACACAAGCATACCCACGTAGTTTTTCCAGTCATATTAACCTCTCGCCTCATTTTCAGACGCTGTGTCGCGAGGCGGGCGCTCCTTGGGTGGGTTATGTTGAGGGTGCACACTCAATACGCTTTACCGGGAGACATTTAGAACCGCGAGTGTCAAACAGAGGCGACGCCTAGTCAGCTGTTAAGACGCGACCTGGAGCAGTGGGCGGAAATGATGTCATCAGATAGATGTGTGGGAAAAACAACTTTTACATGTTAATATTCTGTATTATTGTTTGTACCATTTTGGGATGAAGGGGTTTCTCCATAAATGGTGTGGAATTATTATGTTTTTTTTTCTTTCTTTTCTTTGAAATGGTTGGCAGAAATGGCCATAATGACAGGAAAATGCCTAATCAGAGGTCTATTGAGAATTCAGCCTAATGGGAGGGGCTTAGACTATATAAGAGGGAGAGGTCAGTTCCCGCGGGCGGGCAATGAAGGAAGACATGAATGTGCTCCTCACCTGTGTAATGCTGTTGAATGTAGGTAAAATTTCACTGAGGATTATTGCACTTGGGGAATGGTGGAGAAAAAGAAACCAGTTGTGAAACACCCATCCTCATCACACCATCGGTCCTGAATATTCTTAAAGCCAAACGAGGAGAGAGGCTACGACTCAACTGGTTAAATATTTTAGAATTAAATAATATTAAAACTGCTTTGGGCTGACACCGTTTTTGCCTTTAAAATATGAGATCAAAACTGGAGAGTCCATTTTTATTTTTTCCAAGGGTAATTCTTCAATTGGATGCTTTTTTTCTCTTTTGTTGACTGAGCAAGGAGCATTTTTTGTCTTCCCAATTCAAACCTGAGAAACATGCTCAGTTGAATAAAAAGGGGACCAGAAAAGGCAAAATGAATAGGGAAGGTAGAAGAACTGGGACATAAGATGGCCTTTTACAATATTTTATAATCACAGAATCCTTTAAATTTCCACATCCTATGAAAAACCAGGCTACTTTGTGGTTCACTTGCTAAAACAGTTTTATCCATGGATGTGGGAGATCCCTCCCATCCCATCATCCCATCATCGCCACATTGTGTTGAGTCACAAATCTGCTTTTTTCTCTGATCTCTGAAGGGATTCAGGAATGTTGTCCTGACAAACAGATGATTATTGATTCCAACTAATCTTTGCTTCTCCCTGACTGTGATGCATCAGCATCACTATCCTGCAGTCGATGGGAACAGTGGGGAAAGTAGGAACCTTCTTCTCAACCTTTGATGGAAAAGACAAAATGTTAACTAAATGATGTTTCTACTACTAATTTATTGTTAGTAATATCAAAAGGAACATATATGTGTTTCATTGAAGGTCAGACCAAAGAGAAAAATCACTCATGTAAATAACAGTCTCCTTAACTTAATTTGCACCTGCGTGATTTTTTGAAGAGTTAAAACAGTAAAAACAGGTCTCATGAGACAGCACAGTCTCACATATGGATAAATATTTATCCTGGTCTCACCAGTGTTTCTCTCACACACGATACACTCTCAGCTAATCACAAAATGCTGACGAAGGCCTGGTGGCTCCTTTTCTGCTATTCATGAGGATAAAAGCAAAATACTAAGATAAAAAAAAAACACTTGTTTTTAACAGGGCTGCACTATAAAGCTACCTTACACTCTCTCTGGATATAAGCAACACTGCTCAAGTTCAAAACAGCTCTTTCACATGAAAGAGGAAACGCTGTATGTGTTTTTAAGGACTAAACCCTGGATGATTTAATATGAGGCAAGAGTGCAGAGAGAGCAGAGCGTAAAGAAGACAGAGGCAGGCTACTGCTGCCCCTCCACTGGAAGGAAGAAAATTGATATGAAACAGTGACGCCTGAGAAAGACTCAGACAAAGATGGTGTTTCTGATTACAAAGAAAGATTGCCTCGCTGGAATCTTAGTTTAATCAGAACAGACAGAAACATTCAACAAGATCGATCTCGTTTTGCTCAAACTGAAACCGAGCTCTCCTTATTTGAATCCCGTTCAGGCTTGATTTGTTGTAACATTAATAAAATCCCAAAAGGAAACTATCCATGCTGGGAGACTCGCTGTGCAGAAACCATCACATTCATCACCAGATTTTAGAGAGAAGTCCCAGTCTTCAGCATTTAACATTTGCATAAAGCAGATATTATCAAGGTTTCTTTTAGACAAAAGCGTTGCAGTTCCCCTCCAGCTTTGGTCCAAACGCGTCATGCTTCCTGGAGGTGGAGGAACTCCCAGGGCTTGAGCTTTTTGAATAATTTATAATCTTTCCATGGTTTGTGTGGTTTTTAAGAGGTGACAGTACTGACCTCCTGCATACCTTAAACAAAGACAAAAATTTTCATTTTCAGGGTTTTTCTTCTAGATAAGACGGCCTGTCAGGGCCATCAAGCTCTGCTTGGATTTCCAAATCAGAGATGTCCTTCTTCCAGGTTATGTTGGTCTGAAGCACCTTGTCAGGGTTAGACGTATACAGTGGCATATTGAAGGCATTCACGGAACAGATATTGAGCCGATTTACTCAATAAAAAAAAACAAAAAACAGACAACCATCCTCCGTGCAACACGTCACCTGAATGAATGAACATGCTTAGAATTTTGTCTCTGCACCCCAAGCAACAGTCATGAACTCCCTAAACAGCTGCAGCTCTCACTCCAAGTCGTCAGTGGGATTAAACAGGAAACAAAGATCTGCACTGATGGCGGCACATTAAGTAGGGCCAGGGACCCCCCACCCCCACCCCCACCCATGACATTGGCATGTTCCATCAAGTTTCCAAAGCCAGGAGAACAGTCTCCACAGGAATCAGGCTGGACATGGAGCGTGTGTCTCAGAGACAAGATGGCGTCCGAAAAGGCGTCTCTGCAAGTGATTCGAAGTTCACCGACACAAGTCAGTCAAAATACGTAATAATGAAGTCAGATCGTTGCAAACTGAACCATGAAACTCTACTAAAAAAGCTTCGAGACTCCCCGTCTCACCATGGCACAGAGACATGACGGGAGCCATGGAAAAGCTGTTTTTCTTTCAAATAATCAGCTCGTGTTTGCAAAACACTTGCGCTCATTTCATCTTTATCAGAGGAGCACAGGTACCTGTGATTGCATGCATTAGCAGAGTTCTTCTGTGGCTCTGTGTTTGTGCACGTGCACGTGTCCTTCCCTGAAATGGACTGCCTGCAGCTTGTTGGCCACCTGGTCTTCTGATTGCTCTAACCCAATAAATAGCTGAGACACTGACTGGCAGTGACTCTACCAGACCATTAAGTCTGACAGAAAACCCCCTGACTCGTGTGTCTGTGTAGATGTCTCTTTCCATCCTAGCACCTCCATTACAGTAAGAACACACTGATGACTCTGTCAGTACCTGGTACTTTTTTGAACACAAGCTCAGCCTAAAATTGCAATTGTAATAATACTTTTTTTTTTGTAAGAGCCACTATATTTAAGACCATTCATAATGGTCCAATATTAAAGGGAATATCTATTTTATCAATCTCCAGCCTTTGAGGCATACATGTAAGGCGTGTACAGCTCCATGTCTTGGTTTTTCTTAAATGTCAGTCCCAAAGTCAATTACCTCCAGAAAGAGCAGTTCTGCTTAACACTCAGATCAGATGGAAAATTTTAACCAACATAGAAGTCAGTCAAATACTAAAACAATAAAACACTGTTTGCCTCTATTAGCAGAGAGACAGAAAACGTTTTTTATTATTTTTTTTAGATAAACAAGCGTATGCACGTGCTTTGACTTTGAACACAAGAGGATTCAAGCCTGAAACGGTCAGTCCAGGAGTGAAATGTCAGCTTCCTGCACAGATCTTTCTTCATGGCACATTTTCTAAGCTACATTCACTTGGTCAGTTTCAATGTTAACCCTCCTGTTATGCTGTGGGTCAAATTGACCCGTTTTAAAATTTGAACATCTAGGAAAAAGAGTTAAAAGTATTTTTTTAGTATGAAACTTATTCTGCTTGACTTAATTAGTGTAATCGACGTATAATATGAAAATCGTTCATCTCACATATTTGCAACCACCCCCTGTGTGTTTCACATGGATCACATGGATACTGTTGTTTTTAGTTTTTAGAGATTTTAAAGTGCTTTATAAATAAAGTACTAATGTTATGTTATGTTATGTTATAGTTACCTACAACAGCAAGATCAATTAGCTCAATTCCAAATCCGTTAAACTACAGCATCCCCTACAGGTAAAAGAGAAATGGTCACGTCAGAGCAACACTATATCCTGTCCATTTTTTGTTTAATTGATTGATAATTCCCAATAAAACTCCTGACATTAATCAGCAATTGGTTGACTTTTTCGCAGTTTTAATTTAGAAAAACCTGGTTGAAGTAAAGATGCCATGTTGTAAGACTTCCTGTTGTGGTCACTTGTTAAGGAGTCCTTGGGCAAAACACAGAACCCTAACTAACCTGTGGGGGTGAAGACTAGGTTCCATTTCTATTTATTTTATTTTCAGAAGACAACATATTCATTCAACTTCTAATCCGTTTGTTCCATCTCGGGGTCTCGGGGATGCCGGAGCCTATGCCGGCCACTCGTGTGCTAAAGGCAGGGGACATCCTGGACAGGTCCCCAGTCTGTCGCAGGGCCACAATCACACACCCATTCACACCTATGAACAATTCTGAGTAACTAAATAACCTATGAAGCATGTTTTTGGACGGTGAGAGGAAGCCAAAGAAAATCCACGCATGCGCAGGGAGAACATGCAAACTCCACACAGAAAGGCCCCCCATTGATGTTCTGGTTCAGGTCCCCCAGCCGGGACTTGAACCAGGCAAGAGCGCCAACCACTGCATCACCGTGGAGTCACAGGGCTAGAGTAACCCTTGTGCTATCTTAGATGAAGCCCCCTCACATTGACGTGTTCTCCCTACCATGACAAAGGTGGATAAAGGTGGAAAGATTTCATGTAATCCATGGACACCAGTGAAGATCACAAATCATTGAAGAAAAAGGTTCAGAGCTCTGTCTAGTGGGTCTAGATGACCCCACTCCCAATGTTAAAGTGCCTAGGATAGACCAAGGGTTAAAAACAATATAAGACATCTTATGCAGGGAGCAGAATAAGGAATAACGTATTTCTCTGCCCCTGAAGAGCATGAAGTTACATCTACAATATGTACGCTAAAATAACTATCAAAATCATAGTTAAGAAAAACATAAAAAACGATTAAATAATTTATAAGTATCTTCTTTTTTGCTTTCTAGGAAGTAATTAAATAACAACGTCATTAGTTGTTTTTTTGTAGGAGTTCGTACTTGACACGTTTTTTCATGTGATTGATGATTTAGTTTCTTTAACTGTTTCGGATCGTTCCACATGTGAACCCCGTGAATTGATGAGTGAATGTGTAAGCTAGCGGGTACAAAGGTATTTTCCAGATGCAGAAGCCTCTGTTGCCTGTCTTTTCTACAGTTCTGGTTCTAAAAGTACCGTCGTTTTCTTGCATTTGATATTTTTGTTCCCCTCAGTGGACAGATGCACATCGGTGACTTAGAAAAGTGACACTTTTTGGTCAAATATTTAAAAAATGTAGCTTATTGATAAACATGCTTGAGGTTGAATCTGTGTTTGACTATTATTTGTATCTCTAAAATTCACAGAAGCTAAAGCAGAACTTTCTGTTTCTGCTTCAGGCAGAGGTGACAGAAGAAGAAACGATGCAGATCCTGACCTTTGCCACGCAAAGCAAGCCACCTCTTTGTTCTCATGAATGTGTCGAGTTGAAGAGAGAAAAAACGAAGAATTGAGCTAAATCCGTTCTTTCTTTATCATCAGAAAAATAGGAGCCTAAAGAAATGCCCGAACTAATCATACATACACTGTGGGGACTGTTCATCCTGTTCAAATGCAAAAATCTAAATCAAAGAATAATTGAATGTGTTTTTTTTGTTTGCTGTTGTTCTTTAAACAACATGATATATTCACAACATGCAGCGGGAACAACACAGGGGAAGCTGTTTTTCTTTAGGTAATGGCAGCATATGTATGAGTAGAAAGTGAAGCAGTCGGAGATGATATTACCCATCTGTGTGTATATGTGTGTGCGTGAAGAGAGAGACAGAAAACAGGGGAAATGAAATAAAATAGATTTGTTTCCATGGCCAAAATGAGATAAGATGGAAAGCTTCTGGTTTCTGCAGCTGACAGACCGTGCTCCCCCTTATCTGTCAGCTGCTTTATGGCTGAAACCTGCACGCAATGTGAGGCAACCTGCAGCTTTTGACATGAAAAACAAACAGCACTTTCACATACGTACAAGAGAATTAGTTATAACATTTTTACCTGAAAATAATAATAAAATATTTTTAAAAGAACAGCCGATTTGATTTGAAGTTGAGCATAAAAACACATCTGGGCTCTTTGACAGCAGCAATTAACGAGCCTCTTCTGCATGAGTGTCGCCATGGTTACCACAAATGTTACCTTTCACACTTCAGACATTCCTGAGGTGTGTTTTAAGTCAGGGTTTTACTTTTATTGCGTTAAACGTACAAATATTTGTGATCAGATTTGTGGTGATGTTGTCTAAGTCTTACATTAGTACCTGACAGGAGCATCCAACTTCAATCTGTCTTTCGCTGGGTTTTTCTGGGTTATGAAAAGCACAAACACTCACTGGGGTTCAAGTGCAAAAATAATAACAAAAGATCAAGATGTTCATTATTGGGCAAAAATGTATTTAGTCAGCCTCTAATTGTGCAAGTTTTCCCACAGAGAGGCGTGTCATTTTCATCATAGTTAAACCTCAACTATGAAAGACAAAATGAAACAGAAAATCGTCTGATTTTTTAAGTATTTATTTGTAAATTATGGTGGAAAATTAGTATTTAGTCAATAACAAAAGTTCAACTCACTGCTTTGTTATTTATCCTTTATTTGCAATGACAGCAGTTAAACGTTTTCTGTAAGTCTTCAAAAGGTTTTCACAAACTGTTGCTGGTATTTTGGTCCATTCCTCCATGCAGATCTCCTCTAGAGCAGTGATGTTTGGGGGTTGTCAATGGGCAACACAGACTTTCAACTCCATCCAGTGATTTTCTATGGGGTTGAGATTTGGAGACTGGCCAGGCCACTCTAGGACCTTGAAATTCTTCTTATGAAGCCACTGCTTCGTTACCCGGGCAACGTGTGTTTGGGATCGTTGTCATGCTGAAAGACCCAGCCACGTTTCATCTTCAATGCTGATGGAAGGAGGTTTTCACTCAAAATCTGATCCTATGTGGCCCCATTCATTCTTTCCCTTATCTCGTCGTCCTGGTCCTTTTGCTGAAATACAGGTCCAAAGCATGATGCTTCCACCCCCATGCTTTACAGTAGATCTGGTGTTCTGCATGATGCTTCCACCCCCATGCTTTACAGTAGATCTGGTGTTCTTTGGATGCAACTCAGCATTCTTTCTCCTCCAAACATGATGAGTAGAGTTTTTACCAAAAGGTTCTATTGTGGTTTCATCTGACCATAGGACATTCTCCCAATCCTCTTCTGGATCCTCCAAATGCTCTCTAGCAGACTGTAGACGGTTCTGCACATGTACTGGCTTTAGCAGGGGGACACGTCAGGCCCTGCAGGGTTTGAGTCCCTGGTGGTGTAGTGTGTTACTGATGGTAGCCTTTGCAACTTTGGTCCCAGCTCTCTGCAGGTCATTCACTAGGTCCCCCGTGGGGTGAGATCTAGTGGGGAGCCCCAGATGGATGGAGATCATCAGTGGTCTTGTATGTCTTTTATTTCCTAATAAGTGTTCCCACAGTTGATTTCTTCACATGCTGGTGCAGGTCAACAGTTTGGTTTTTGGTGTCCTTAGACAGCTCTTTGGTCTTGGTCATAGAGGAGTTTGGAGTGTGAGTGTTTGAGGTTGTGGACACCTTTGCCAGCATACAGAGAGCATATTGTGAATGACTTATGACGTGAATAATTATTCCGTTTGAACGGATTAATTATTGCGTTCGAAGGAAATAATTATTGCGTTCGCACGAGTTAATCATTTCGAGGGAACGGAATAGTCTTTCGAGGGAACGCAATAGTATCTTGTGGGAACGCAATAGTATTTCATGCGAACGAGATATTAATCTGAGACATCTTAATGTCAGGACAAGGGCTCCGTAGATAATATAACGGCAGAGAAAATTAAAAAAGGCCATAGAAAATATGCGTTCTGGAAAGAGGGCTGGACCTGACGGGTTTCCAATAGACTTTTAAAAAAAATGTCAACATAAAATCCCAGATCCAATGTTAAACAAACTTCAAGAATCATTTCATAACGGCGTCCTTCCTAAATCTATGACTATGCCCCAAACATTTTAAATGTGAAAACATGACACCTATAAGTTTACTAAACTCTGACCTAAAAATACTAAGTATAATTTTGGCTATGCGTCTGCACAATAGTCTCCCTCATGTTGTTCATAGGGATCAGAATGGTTTGTTCTAGGTCGCCAGTTCTTGCACAATGATCGTAGAGTGCTTAACATCATCCATGGGCTGGAAGACACTGCAAACCAGGCCCTGCTTTCTTTGGATGCAGAGAAGGCCTTTGATAAGGTCAAATGGCATTTTCTTTTCAGTATTTTAGCTAAATTTGGCTTTGGTGAAACATTTAGTAAACGGGTTCAGTTACTTTACTCAAATCCAACTGCTGAAATTTTAACACATAAAAATGTCTCTGCTCCTATTGAAATTAAACGAGGGTGTCGGCAGGGATGCCCTTTGTCACCTCTGCTGTTCACTCCAGCAATAGAGCAACTTGTCATGGCAGTACGAGCTCATCCAACCATCTCTGGTATCACGATTAAACACGTAGAACATAGATCGTCATTGTATGCAGATGATATTATTTTATATCTCTCCAACTTAGACTCGACTATTCCTGCTCTTCTGCAATTAATTGAAGAGTATGGTCACATATCCGGCTACATCATAAATAAATCTAAATCGTCCATTTTACTGCTGAACGAGAATAAAAAAGAAAGGCCACCAGCAGTAATAAACAATTTCAACTCAATCCATTTGTTTACATATTTAGGTATAAACATTTCTCCAAACATAGCACTAACAGTTCACAAAAATTATGATTCTATAACTAAAGAAATAAAGGACAGTATTAATAGATTCAAATTCAAATTCAAATTAATTTTATTTATATAGCACCTTTCATGTCAAACAGACAACTCAAAGTGCTTTCCATAAAAAACAAACAAGAATACAATAAAAACAAACCCCACATATGAAATAAAATCATTAAATAAGCCACTCATAATAAAACACACAAAAACAAGCACAAGTAAAAGAGAAATGACAGTGCTTAAGAAAAGAGAACCCAGAAGGCGCTGTCCGGCCCGTCCTCCTGTCGGCCGGGGTGTCAGTATCTATGCAACACAAGCACAACTCATCCGCAGCACCCAATGCCCCAGAGACCCCCAACCCCCAGGCCCAGAGCACCAAACATGGGCGCACCAGGCCCGGCAGCCCGGGGAGCCGGAACAAGAGATGCCAGAGGGCAAGCATGGACAGAATCTCTGGGAGTCCGAACACTAAGACCCCGGCCTAGGGTGAGAAAACACTCGTTAACAGTCTAAAATGTAAAAGTAATAAAATAAGAAAGTTAAAATATGACAACAGGTAAAATATGTAAATATTAATTAAAATAAAACAAGGTAAGATGTCTAAAATATAAATTAGAATAAGTTAAGATATAAAAGGACTAAAAGACATTAAACAAATAAATATTTGATAAAATGGCATATAAAATATAAGAGTAAAGATACCACATATAAGATCTAATTAAAAGCTAAGTTAAATAGATAAGTCTTTAGTTTCTTTTTAAAAACCTCAACAGTGGATGAGGCCCTCACATCCTCAGGCAGGCTATTCCACAGACGAGGTCCGTAGTGTCTAAACGAGGCCTCGCCATGGATTTTTGTCTTGACTCTAGGGACCCTCAGCAGGCCTGCGCCTGAGGATCTAAGGGCTCTGGGAGGTTCATAAGCTAAAAGCAAGTCTGATATAAAAGAAGGACCAAGGCCATGGACAGTCTTAAAAACTATTAAAAGAATCTTAAAATCAATTCTAAAGCTGACAGGGAGCCAGTGCAAAGATTTTAAGATCGGTGTAATGTGCTCCCTCTTCCTGGTTCTCGTTAAAAGGGGTGCAGCAGAGTTCTGGACTAGCTGCAGGTGATTGAGAGTGGTTTTCTTTACCCCAGAAAAGAGGGCATTACAGTAATCTAATCTTGATGAAATAAAAGCATGAATTAAGATTTCAGCACTGGCTCTAGAGAGAAAGGGTCTCACTCGGGCGATATTTCTGAGATGGTAAAATGCAGTCTTGGTTACTTGATTGACATGTTTTTCAAAGCTAAGATCTGCATCTAAAATCACACCGAGGTTCTTTACTGTATCACATATTTTCATAAAGTGGGTTGACAGATAAAATTGGACCCTATCTCTCTCAGCTTCAGAACCGATAACCAAGACTTCAGTCTTGTCCTGATTGAGCCGCAAAAAGTTCTCTCCCATCCACATTTTAATATCTAAAATACAGTTTAAAAGGCTATCCAGGGGTCCAGTGTCATCAGGAGGCACGGCTACATACAGTTGAGTGTCATCAGCATAGCTATGAAAATTAAGGCCGTGTCTCCTGATGGCATCACCAAGTGGAAGCATGTAAAGATTAAAAAGTGTAGGACCCAGGATGGAGCCTTGAGGCACCCCACAAGTCAGTTTGTGCCTTTCAGATGAAACATTATTTAAATTCATTCATTCATTCATTTTCTATTCCGTTTTTCCCTTTCGGGGTCAAGGGGCTGCCGGAGCCCATCCCGGCCGCATTATTTAAATTAACAATAAAATCTCTATCTGTGAGGTAGGATTTAAACCAATTAAAAGATGTCCCAGTTATTCCAACCATGTCGTGAAGTCTGTTTAAAAGGATAGAATGGTCAACTGTGTCAAACGCTGCCCTCAGGTCCAGTAAGACTAAAAGGGATACTTTCTTCATGTCAGCATTGGACCTGAGATCATTTAAGAACATGACAAGGGCCATCTCTGTTGAGTGGTGAGGTCTTAAACCAGACTGAAACTTTTCTAAAATGTTATTTTCATTAATAAAATCATTTAGTTGGGTTACAACAAGTATTTCTAAAATTTTACTTAAAAATGACAGGTTGGATTGGAGCCGGTAGTTGTTTAGATCGGATATATCTAAACCACTCTTTTTCAGAATGGGTCTCACTATAGCAGTTTTTAGGGATGCAGGGAAGACTCCAGTCTGAAGAGAGCAGTTCAAGATATTTAGTAACTCTTCTTCACAGGATGTGAAAACTGACTTAAAAAGTGAGGTGGGGATGGGATCAAGAGAACACGTTTTTGTTTTCATTTGGGATATCACTTCTCTGAGTGCTGCAGCGTCAATCAAGACAAAACTGTCGAGCGCTTTCTCACCGACAGGAGGACAAGCAGTAGAAAGGTCAACACAGGGTTGTTGATTCCTCTCCTGTAGGATAGATGATCTAATGTCATCTTTCTTAGTGGTGAAGTGGACTGCAAACTCCTCACAGGTTTTACTGTCAAAGGTGGATGGTGGGCCAGAGGCTGGATTGATTATTTTATCAATTGTGGCAAAGAGGATTTTTGGCTTTGACTGACTTTCTGCTATGAACTTTGAAAAGTAGTCTTGCCTTGCCTTTTTAATAGAGTTATTGTAATGTATTAGAGTGTTTTTAAAAATTTTGGTAATGTACTGTGAGTTTAGTTTTTCGCCAATGTCGTTCTGCCCTTCTTGTCATTCTTTTAAGTTTCTTAATATCTTCTGTTCTCCAGGGAGGTGGAACTTTCTCTTTGACAGTTTGTAGTTTAAATGAGTTTATTACTGAAATGCTGTATTGATAAGTCCATAGATGGATATGAAAGAGTTGGTTGCTGATTTTCCAAGTGTGAGATGAAGTTTGCAGCCACTTCAGGGTGCAGACGGCGCCTTCTAATGCTTCACTCAGGGAGCTTCTCAATTATGCAGTCATGAATTTTAAAAAACACACATGAATGATCAGAAATGTCCACATCCACGACAGAAGTCACTGAGGCTTTCAGGCCGTAAGTAATGATGAGATCCAGAGTGTGACCTCTGTTGTGGGTGGGCACGTTCACATGCTGAAGAAAATGCATAACTGTTAAAATGTTCATAAAATCACGGACATGAACTCCTGAAGGGTCATCCATGTGTTAATTAAAATCACCTAGAACCATTATTTTTCTAAAATCTATGTATACTAAAGAAAGCAGTTCAGAAAAATCAGAAATAAAAGATGAATTATATTCAGAAGGTCTGTACACTATCAAACACAACATGACGGGATTATTAAATACAATGGCCTGATATTCAAAAGAAGAATATTCATTGAACATGATGTCTTTAAAGCCAATGCTTGCAGATAAAATTGCAGCAGTCCCACCACCCCTGCCTTGTTTTCTGTCCTTGTTTGTGAAATTAAAAAAGGGGGGTGTTGCCTCTGACAGAGAGATTGGTGCGCCAGAGTTCCAAGTCTCTGTTAAAAACAGGCCATTAAGATCGTGATCTAAAATACAGTCATGAATAAGAAATGATTTGTTTGAAAGTGATTGAACGTTTAATAGAGCCAGATTCAGTTTGGTTGATTTATTACTGTGACTGGATTGGTGGTGACTGGATGAGTTCTGGATGTGCACTGTTTTAAGATTATTATAGTTCCTGATGCGTTTCTTAGGGTAGATAGGTCGTGTGGATAAAACAGAGGGGATGGTGAAGGTGACATGTGGTGGTGATGGTTTGTGGGTTATCTGGCTGGGGGGTGTGAAGGAGGGGACAGAGTTTGGTTGTAATACTGCAGATATTGGCTCTGGGGGGTTATTGAAAGTTGATAGTCAGTCCTCTTTAAAACAATGGATGGATGCAGCTTCCTCCATTACTGATCGGTCAAATTAATGTCTACAAAAGGAAAAGTTTATCAAAACTACTGTATGTTTTCCAAAATATCCCCCTGCCACCTCCTGACGGTTGATTTAAAACTATAAAATAAATCAAATAAATGATTCTGTGTTTTTTATGGGAAAATAAAACATCTAGGATACGGCTATTGCTCCTCCTTTAGTCCTCCATCTATGTGAAGGAGGGCTAAAATGTCCTAATATAATGTGGTATTACTGGGCTGCACAGCTTGGGTCAGTAAGATACTATTTTGCAAAAAAAGATGCCCCTCAATGGACAGAAATGGAAAATAAAACTTTAATCCCATCTTTACCTCTTTATATATTTTCCAACTTGGAAGCTAACTTGAGCAAGAAAACTAATAATCCAATGGTTAAAACATGATCGAGGTTTGGTACAGTGTAAAAAAGTCAAGAAAGAACAAAATACGCTATCACAGCTAAGCCCCATTTAGGCAAACCAGCATTTTAAAGCAGGTAAAGCAGATGCAGTGTTCAAACAATGGTTTGGAAAAAAATCAAGATCTGGATCCAGTAGGAGTCTCAGACATGATGTCATTCAAAATGCTACAATCAAAATATTATATTAATAGAAAACACTTTTACAAATACCTACAATTAAGAAACTTTATTAGAACAGAACAAACAATCTCTTTTAAAGCCACAAAAGTCTAAACTAGAAGAACTGGTTACCAAAGACAGGAGAGGAGCTATTTCAGAATTTTATAATGGGTTACATACAAACTCAAAAGAAAATGCAAATATGAAACTTGATGCATGGAGAAAAGACCTAGGAACAGACATAACAGTAGAAATATGGCGAGAAGCCTGCACAAAGGCACAAAAGCAAACAATTAACTCAAGATTGAGGCTTTTACAGTCTAAGTGGTTGATGCGAGTTTACATCACGCCTGTTAAATTGAATAAATTCAATGTCAACATTCCAGATACTTGCTCAAAATGCAATGAGGAAAAAGGTACACCTTTTCACTGGATATGGGACTGTAGAATAATAAAACAGTTCTGGTCTGTAATCAGAGAAACTATCAAACAAAGTATCTCAAAAGAAATAACAGGAATCTATCCCAAAAAATAATAGATATACTAGATCAGAAAAATCACTTACAGACATGTGTTTATTGCAGGTTAAAAAGTCAATAGCAATTAACTGGAGAAACTGCACAGGACCAACACTGAAACAATGAACTAAACTGATGTTAACTGTACTGCCGATAGAACGAATAACATTTTTGTTAAAAGGAAAAAAGAACTTGTTTCAAGCTGCTTGGAGACCATTTATAGCATTTGTTGACGGCATGGATCTGTCTGACAGCGATGATGTTTGAAAAGTCTCTGCAAAAAGCACATCAAGGTTTTGTGTTCAAGACTTCAAACTCATTGAATATTTTATAAGACAAACAACTTACAATGTCTGAGAAAAAAAATTATATATACATATGTTTTTACATTTTTATTTTTAAATTATTGCTTGTTTGTGAGTGTTGTAATGCAAAAAAAACAACAACAAAACAATAAGCATATTGTTGGAAAAAAAGGGTTTAACTGGTCATCATAACTTGCCTCTATGATAACTGGTTGTTAACATACCGGGAATCCCCAGAATGGTACCAACAGAAGCTCAGGGCAACTTCTTTTTACCACCATTTCATTCCTCTGCTGTGTCTTGCTGCAGTTGGGAATTATTGCATTATTCAAACAAAATTGCGGAAACTACAAAGGATTTTTCTTTCGTTTGAACTATAAAATTACATTAAGTCATCTCCCAAATTTAAGGCAGCATTTTTGTTGACTTTTCAACATTGGTAGAAATAATAATGCTGAGTTCAAGTAGAAACTCTTTTTGACTGTCAGCTAAATTACAGCCAACTGGGATGCCCCTCATCTAATTTACCATGGAAAAGGCTGTGTGGATTGACACTTTGGGGGAAGTTGTGCTCAAACTTTTAGTTGGTAAAAGGATCTTGACACCACAGTGACAGATGCTGCAGAAAATTGCATTTTTCCTTTTTGCATTATTGCAGAGTGAGCGACTTTGCGACTTAGAGGTAGACTGTTGGAGAAAACTCTCCACTCATGTTCAGAAGACGGTGTGTGACAGAGACCAGCCTTAAACAGCCAAGACTTGGTCAGGAAATCATAGGGTATTGGTGTGATATTCATTCACACTAAATAAAAATAATTCTCATTTCTCCCTGGGGCATTACTGAAGTACGAAAAAGAAGTAATTGATTTTATTGAGACCAATAAAAAAAAACACTCACTGGTGTTTTATGTTGTAGGAAAATACAGACAAAGAGCTGCAAAAATGCTTAAAATGTATTTGACTCTTGAAAAATGTACTATATACCAGGGCTGGGTATTGCAAATCACTTCCTGAATCGCCTCGATTCAATTTATCGGAGCCTGACTCTTTTTTTACGCGGTTTACACATTTAGACAAATTTGTATATAAATACATTAATAATCTATGAATGTTTTGAATACATTCATATTAGTCTGGTGCAGTTCACAAACTGTAATAATAATAATAGCCAGTGAGATCATTACATGGTTTCTTGTTAAGAGACCTGTTTTTCAGTTTGGCCACTAGGTGGAGCTCTATAGTATTACACTTTAGTCCAGAAGATTTGAGCAAAAAACTATCCTTTATACCATAAATGTTACTTTTAAAAATTTAGTTTAGATCTGCCAAGCGTTAGCATTAGCCCTCCAATGGAAAATGCCATTATACGTTAGCATCAAGCAAGCAGACTTCGGCTTTCCTTTTGTATTCGTAAAATTACAATCTCGACCCATCAGAGCATATTAGTAATGTTCCATAAACCTCCTGGTTGTGTTTTGTAAACTATCCATCAGTTTTACAGTTGTACAACATATTTGTTTCAAAACTTGAACTGACCAAATCCCAAAATCTCACAAGAGTAGCATTAGATCTTCAGAAAAAGGATACGCATAAAAGATGGATCTCTATTTAATTTTTTATCTATTAAACTTAGAATGCTTCAGATTGATTCAGTGATTTTATCAACCCACCCCTACTTCATATGTATGAGTCATTGCATAACATAGATGATCTGGGTTTTTTGTGTTGTGTTTGCTCCCTTCCCCATTGATGTCCTTCTGTTCTCACCTCTGCGCATGGACAATCACACTGAAAAGTTAATCACATCGTCATTCAAAACCAAATTGTCTCCTTACATAGCTGTAATATGAGAGTTTGAAAATCCTTTCAAGTACTTCGGTTTTAATATTATCATTATTGTTATTCGATTATTTAATCTCCTTGACTCGGCAGCAGCTACATGTGCTGCGATGTCCATCTTTCCATCAGGTTCAACTAAATTTCATTAAAAATTTTCAAACAAAGTTTTGCATTTAAACGCACGATTTCACAAAACGGCCGACACTCAGCCTCACTTCCCCGTTGATATTGAACGCAGTCATTTTGACCAATAGAAGGACACTTTCAGTCCAGTGACATACATCTGTATGCACGGGGGTCAAGCCACTAGCTCAAGGGGACGGCATTTTTTGCCCTGCAATGATGAAAAATTGATTGGCAGGTGGCTGATCTACCAGTTGGAGGAGAAGAACATATTTTCATGAAGACGTTTATGAGAGAAATCCAGTCAAGGAGGACGGGAGATGGAGTTGAATGTACCTGAGAGTTTTTATCTTCTTTTTTATTTCGTTAAGCTGTCCATTTATTGTTTTACATTATACTTTTCATGTGCATTCATACCTTCAGCGTTCTTCAACATGTTTTTCATAGACGGCATTGCTCTGTTCAGCAGTTTCCTCATCAACTTATGGTGTTTCAACAACTGTTGACACTATAAAATAAATGAAGAATCTTCAGCAGCTTTAAACTATTTGCAATGAAAACGTTATCAATAAAAAATTATTCAAGTATGTATTTTCTCAGCCCTTTGTGGATTTCTCAGCTGTGTTTAAAAAACTCATTTTAAAAATGTTTCCCTCTCTTCTCACATTCACAGTTCAAACTTCAGTATGCATTGAGTAGCTGCGTTTTCATTGACTATAAAATTGCACAAATTGTATTTGAGATGATAAATTTGCTGAATGGAAACACGACAATTTGGAAAAAAACTGGCAATTATCTAAAAAAAGGTTTTTATGCTCGGAGGAGGTGGTTTTTGAGGCGTATCGAAATTGGCATATTTCACAAAACTGAAATAGAAACACTTTTTTAAATTAAATGAGTCACATGACCAACAACTGGATGGCGATGCTACTTGGTAGGAACTGGCTGCCTTGGGCACTGGACAGCGGACATCACAGGAGGTCCTGCAGCATCAAACAGGGGAGTTCTTGGACCCACAGCTCCTCTGTAAAACCACCATTTCCCAAAATGGCTTCATTCATAGCCACTCCCACGTGTGAGGAGCTCGCCGCTCCACGGCCTGAAGAAGACGCCTAAGTCTGCTTTGATAGATGATGATGAGCGCTAGCGCCGTGGCAGAAATCTAAATGTATCTGCTGTCAATCAAATTATTGTTCGCATTAGTCACCGTGCTTTCGAATAACTTATCACGTGAGTTGGTTTGTGTTTATTTGCATAATTAGAATTTAATGGAAACAGCGTCACTGTGAAATTGGGTTTTTCTGACATTTCTGCTGGATGCCCTTGTGTCAGGAATCCATGGGGACCCAGACTTGGGCCCCCTTGTGGCTACATACTTAGGCAGTAGCGAGAAGGGTCTTGCCCCAAGGACCCACACTGGATGAAGCTCACCGCAACCCCCCAGAAACAAACCCTGGTCTCTCATGCGCTGGTCCAACAATTAGCCAAGTGAGACATCCATCTTTGCTGGATGTGCATATTGTACAAATGAAATAAAAGCATTTTGTCGATCACCACTTGCTCCATGGACAAAGTGTGTTGGTCTGGGGGCGGAGCTGGCAGCGCAGACTCTTCCTGGAAGGGTTTATTCTCACTTGTCCATGTCAGCTGGTGAGAGCCCACTCATTTCTGTGGATTGGGTGGGGCTGGTGCTTAGAGAGCAGGTTCTTAGAGGAATACTCGGAAATCTGTGAATAGATTAAAATACGGCATTGGGGCTGTAAGGAATTAGCTCTATAATACACCTGAAAGCTTAAAAAGTGGATTTTTTGGAACATTTTAGCTAAAGGGTTATAGCCTTAAAGAAGGTTGTATTGATGATTTTTTTAATCTTTCAATTCAATTTATTAAATCTTTAATCTTTGTCAATAAAATAAAATTGGGGGTGGAGCAAGTGAGGGGCAATTGGAAATTGGGACGGTTTCCCTCCTTGTTTGAAGTCTTTTATCCACCCATCTGACTAAAGGAAAGTTGTCCTCTACTTGCCCTTCCCTCGGTGAGATAAACCGAACCTTCTGTTTTCCAAAGCGTTACTATCTTAGAAGGAGGACTAATCATCTTCATCACGTCAGCATCCACTTGCAGTGCATAGGAATGGGAAACAACAGTGGGACACTACATTTCCTTTGTAAAACTTTTTTCTTTTTTTACCCTTCACAGACTGCTTGACTAAATGCATCTCTGTTTCACTGACAAAGAACAAACTGATTGTAGTAGATTTACTTTTATGCTTGATGTAGAAATGTTTGATCTAATTTAATTAGATGAGATCCATCCATCAAGAACAAATGTTAGGCTCATAAAAGTAATTCACATGGATTTTTGCAAATGAGGCACATGAATGCAAATGAAAGCAAAGCTTGTGGAATTAAATGCCATTAGTTTTGGTTGAGTAATTGTTTTCAATAATAGCTTCTAAAAACACCACAGTGGCTCTAATATTCATGAAATGTGTTTTTGCACCGTTTCTGGGTTTTAAGTTGTTGTGTTTTCATGCATGCGCTCTCTTTATTTCTGCACTTGGAAATAATTTAGCTACTTAAATTGAGTTGAACTCATTTATTCTTTGCAGAGGTTGATTGAATTTTTCAGGAACTTTACAAAAAAAAAACATGCAGTGACTCATTTGTTGCAGTAGCATAGAAAACAATGAAAACACTGATGGATCCCTGTTGATCCAACGTGAATTTGTGACAACATAAAAAGAATGAACTCTGATGCAGAATTAAAAAAAAATCACATTATGGAAAAATGTTCCAAATACAAACTTGAGCTGTAAAGCGGGGAGTTTCCAAAATAAGGAAAGAAAAACACAATAAATGCAGTAATGAAAGGAAAAGCTGCAACCTCTTTGAAGGAGCTCATGGTTACTCAATTTACATACAGAACAAGTCGGTCTCCATCTGCTAGACTTTCAAAAACTAGAATGCAGTGACATGCAGTGAGGTTCCTGATGGTAAGGCATCGACCAATTGTAAATAAAGTCCATATCCTTCTCTTTCTGGACAAAAATCATTGAGGTAAGATGCCTTCCAGCCCTCCAGCCAATGACGCAACTCTTCTAAAGCCAACTTAATTGCAAGCAACTCTCTGTTGCCGACATCATAATTTTGTTCAGCAGGCGATGCGGGAAAAGTAGACACAGGGTTTTAGTTTATCCGAGTATTCCTCCTTTTGGGAGAGGACAGCTCCTACACTGGAGTCTGAGGCGTCCACCACTACAATGAATTGTCGAGAGGTTGAATGGGGATGGGAGCTGAAACGAAAAGTTGCTTAAGTTTATCAAAAGCTGCTTGGGCTTCTGGTCCCCAATGAAAAGGATGATTAGTGGAAGTGAGTTTTGTCAGAGGAGTGGCGATGCTACTGTAGGTCCTGATGAAACGGTGATAGAAATTGGCTAACCCCAGAAATTCCTGTAGTTTCTTGCGGGTCTCCGGGGGGTACCAATTACTGACTGCCTCGATCTTGGAAGGGTCAAGTCAAATGTGTCCTGCTTCAATAATATAACCCAGGAATTGAACAGAAGAGACGTGAAATTCACATTTTTTAAATTTGACATAGAGTTGGTTCTCTAACAGTCTTTCTAGAACTTCATGGACATGATTTTCGTGTTGGGTATTATTTTGAGAATAGATAAGGATGTCGTCCAGGTACACAAGAATGAAGCGATTCATGAAGCCACGGAGTACATCGTTAACCAGTCTTTGAAAAATAGCGGGTGCGTTAGTTAGTCCAAAAGGCATAACTGTATATTCATAATGAACGAGTGGTGTGCTGAAGGCTGTTTTCCACTCGTCGCCTTTCTTGATCCGTACAAGATGGTAGGCATTGTGTAAATCCAGTTTAGAAAAGATCTTGGCTTCTTGGATGGAGTCAAAAACGGAAGAGATGAGGGGAAGTGAATACTTGTCTTTGATGGTGATCGGATTTAATTCCCAATAATCAATGCAGGGGCGTAACGATTTGTCCTTCTTTTCGACAAAGAAAAACCCAGCTCCCACCGCGGACGAAGACGGACGGATGTGACCCAGGGAAAAAGCCTCCTAGATGTAGTTTTCCATGGATGTTTTCTCTGGGCTGGACAGATTATAAAGTTTGCCCTTGGGAAGGGGAGCACCGGGGAGGAGATTTATGGGGCAATCATATGGACGATGTGGTGGCAAAGCACTAACCTTGGTTTCACAAAAAAACAGTTCTCAAATCATGAAAGCAGGCGGGGATTTTTGACAGATCAACGTTGTCGGGGGAGTTATCAATAGGAGTGGAAATAGTGGGAACAGCGGACTGGAGGCAGTTGGCCGTACAATAGGCACTCTAATTCAAAATCTGCCAATGTGTCAAATTTAACTGTGGATTGTGTAGTTTGAGCCATGAAAATCCTAAAATATTGGGAGTATGGTTAGACTTAGTAATCAAGAATTGAATGGTTTCTCTTTGATTGCCAGACTAAATCAAATGAATGGGTTTGGTACGGTGGGTTATGTGGGAAAGATGTTGACCCCCCTAGGCCAGAGGCTTTGATGGGAGTATCTAACTGTTATGTGGGTAGCGAGAGTTTGCAGACAAGATCGAAATCTATCAGACTTTGTTCTGCACCGGAGTCTATGAGGGCCTGCAAACTATGAACTTCCGAATTATAACAGATCTTGACAGGTAAGAAAAGGAAACTAGAGTCTGTGTGACGCACAGAAACACCCGCCCGTGGCCTGCCTTCTAGCGGGGGGTTCGGGAGTTTAAACGAATCGGGCACTGATTTACTAAATGTCCCTGTTTGCCACAATAGAAGCAAGAGCCCTCTTTGCAACGCTTTTGACGTTCTTCAGCGGATAGATTGGAGTGTCCTATTGCATAGGTTCCTCAAATGACTTAAATCTATGGGCGAGGAGGAGAGTTAAGAGTAGCGGAGGTGGTTATGGTATTGTGGGATTGTTTGCGTTCATTGAGCCGGACGTCAGAACTGAGGGCAGCGGTTACAAATTCTTCAAATGTGGTGGCTTCAGGTTGGGTACAAAGGTGATCTTTAATAATGGACACAGCTGGGATGCATCAGGAGCCAAGCAAAGAGAGGAGGGGGAGGAGAGCTGACAGAGGCACCATGACAGCTTGTTCAGTAAATGTGTAAGATTTGCTGACTGTCATACAGACTTCGTGGTAACACATTTTATATCTTTGTTTTCATTTTCAGACCACACACACAGATACATACTAATACCCTACACACACATACTCCAACATTGTTCAATAAGAAGAAGAAACTTCAGTCTCTCTCTCCAAGTGCTGTGATTCTCGAACCGGAATCCTAATCTGCCGCCTCAACCAGAAATCCATCAGCGAGGCTCGACCCCCTCGCACATTCTCATTTTAGTTTTAGAAGTAATTTTGCTTTGGCCTTCACATTTAGACTGAACGAACAATTTGAAGAAACTTCTGGGGCTGAGATACATTTTTTTAGGGCCACCATAAAAATCAAAACATGAGTAAAGTAACGAGAATAAAGCTGTAAACTTGTGAGAAAAAGGTTGTGATTTTACGAGAATAGAGTCGTGATATTTTAAGTTCTAATTTCATAAAATGTAAATTACATGATTGAAATCATACGTTTATGAGCCAAAACGCTGTTTACTAAGAAAAATAGAAACAACAACAACCAAAAAAAGAACCCAAATGGTGTTTCAGAAGGCTATGAGAGACAATGACTATGTCCGAATTCCCGGCATAACCCCTAACAGCGGATATGATCTCATCGATCTCGATCGATTAAAATCTAATTAATATGAGCGATTTCCGATGATCTTTTATGACTCCACCATCTTGTGAAGATAAAAAAAACAATGGTTTATTTAAAAATACCTTTAAATACATTTTCTTTGGCCAAAAATATCCCAACGTAATGCATTGTGGTCTACATTTGCTGATCTAGTGAGCATCGATGCACACTGGTTTTTCGCAGAGACTTCTGGAAAACTTACAGGGCACCAGATTTTGGAATTGTAGATTTGAACAGCATTACTAAATGGTGAATGCACTATAGAGTGAGTAGGGAAGGAATTCGGACACAATCATAGTATGCGTGGTTACCTCAGCATTGATTTCTCATATAAGGAAACACTAAGCTTTTCAGAGAGTCAACATTGTTTTATCATAAAGATAAGGACATTGAAAAGAATTTGTAACACCCCTTGTGGGCCCCCTTTTTTCCCCGGGGTGCCCCCCTCCTGGGCGGGGGCGGCGGGCCCCTGCCTTGCTCCTCCCTGGACCAACCGTGGGCCGGGTGGGTGGCTGCCTGGAGTGCGGAGTGGGTCTCCCTTGGGGGGTCCTGGTTTGTACCTGGGGTTGGGGCGGGGGGATGCCCGGAACTCCTGGGTGGTGATGGGGTGCTCGTCTGGGGCTGTGGGCGTCCTTCTCCGCTGGGGCCATGCGTTTGGCTCTCCCGGCGCGGCGGGGGGGCTGCTTTCCTGGTTGGGCTGGGGCGGCGCTCTCTTTCCCTCCGCGCCTCCCTGCTCTCTGGCTCTGGGGGCCTCGCGGCGGTCCTGCTGGTCCTGGCCTGGGTGGCAGTCTTGGTCGCCGGGGGGCGGTTGTTCCCTGCCTGTTCCCGTGTGTTCCACTGCTGGTAGACGCGCTTCCTTGTTTGGCTCCTCTGTGACACTTTGACACAATGGCTCTATCGGTCATGTGACTTTTCCTGAGTGATACACGCACCGACCTGGGGTTTCACTCTATGAGCGTGACACGTGAGCCGGCGCGTCGGTGTTGTTGGACCCATCACCACCCACAGGTTTGCAAGAGGAGAGACTTGCTGATGTCAAGCAAAACCCCAACAATATAATCCTTCTCAGTCTGTGGTTTGGCCTCAGGCAGTCCTTCAATTCCTCTCTTGAACTCCTGCCGCCGTGAGCATCCCTCGCATAAGAAGGTACACCCCCCCTCACCCACCCACCTGTCAGTATCCACTATCGTGGTTGGACATATTATAACTTTCTTATCTTGTGCAGAGACTGCTGTTCCACCGGCCTGAGGCTCCTGTTTTCTGTCCTACCAGAGTCCCAAAATACACATTTTTGTGCTTAAGCCTGTGTGTTTCTCTTGGGGTCAGAAGCGAGACACACTGAGCCCAGCCAGACCCCTATGTGGGAAAACACAACACGAGGTTTGTCCATCACCCCAATGCCTTCATGTCTGCAGAATCTGAAGGGAAACAAACACGGTTTACCACATCCAGTGATGAACTTTCTGAGTGGTGGATGTACAGAACGACTGTAGATTCTAACAATCTGGAGAGTTTGACATGACAACAGTTGCTTTCATTTGTGTAATGCATGAAACCATCTTAGTGGTGACTTGGCAGTTTATCAATGACTTGAATTAAACATCAGTGACGTCCTTCGACCACGTACAGCCCAGAGCGTGATGTCACCAAACAAAAGCGATGTCCTTGAATGCTCCTCTGCAGACGGAGGACAGACTCACTCACTAAAAACGACAATCTGACAGCTCGATTAGCATTTATGAGGCAGAATACATACATGACGATGGAAGATCTGTCATGTTTCTTTAACTTGACAATTCTCTTTAAAGAGTCTTCAGAGGACGATTAAGGACAATTCTACCTTGTTTTAGTGCAACAATGATGACTAGTTTGTTGGATCAGCAAAAGGAAAAAAAAAACTTTGTTTTTGCTGTAAATCACACAGTATTGAGATTTGGATTATAATCAATTTAACAAAATAGACAGCTGAATCCCCACACCTGCTTAGCATCCGGACAAACAGCCCCCACACCCTCTGCCTCGGTTTAACGCTTTCCTCTTCCTGTTCTTCTTTGACACATTTTTACTTCTCCCCTGGCAGAATGTTCTTGGATGTCATCTTCAGTCTTAGCATCCAAAACTTCATTACCATTCACTGAACATGTCCACTCCTGCTTCCTTCAGTTCTGCGTCTGGCCTCTCCCTCAGGGTCACTGCCTCTAAACACCGCTGCACTCACCACTCACTTTCATCGTTATTCTTCATGCGTGATGACTGCAAAGTGTTTTTTTCTGTGTTTAGAAGGGAGACTGGGCAGCTTGCAAAAGCACAGCATCTTCACGGTGGCACAAGCCTTTTAAGTTTTAAGATTCAAGCAGAATTGTTTGGGGCTTTGGTCCCTGGAGCTTCCTCTGTCTCTCTCTGATGAAGACTTTCTGTCTGCTTGATCCTGTTTATGCTAATTGATGCGGTCCTGACCTGTCAGCACAGCAGAAGACTGCAATTACAACCAAAGGTTTCTCAAAGCGGTAAAAATAAAAACAATAAACCACTTTCTGAAAAGTAACAAAAGTAAATGTATTGTTGTACAAAAGGAATAATTTACAGGGAAGCTGTTGTTTTTACAAAGGTTGGGTGAAAACGTTTGCAGACGAAGACGTCTTTTTCTGCACATTTGTTCATCCTGATACCAACATTTGTGTTCCTGCTACTTTTGTGCTTTGATGTCTTTTGTTTTCCTGTTTTCTTTTGTTTTTAGCTAGAAGTAACACTTCACTTAATAGATTTGTCCTTTATTCATCCATCCCATGTTCTGACCCCACAGGACCCCTTTTAGGATCACGGGGTTGCTGGAGCCTATATCTGCTGCTGGGCATAGATGTGGTACAGGTTGCAGGGTTACACAATCACACACACAATCCCACTAGAGACAATTTATTCATCACTCGACTTATGAAGCTCAGTTTTTAAACCCAAGTTGCAAGTCAGTGAGCCTGGAGAAATAAAAACGCATGAAAAGTAGAAAATCTTTGTCATTTCAACTCATTTTAATTTTTTTCTTCATTAATTTTTACTTTTTAAGATCATTGTAACTTCGGTGATCAGGCCAATAAATGAAACTATGTTTATGGGTTTGCTGAATACGGTATGACTCTGGGTGCTCATCAACACACTTTGAAAATGGCTCAAAAGATGATCGGAGTGGGACTTTTTCTGTTTTTTTCTGTTGTGCAATCATTTTAATCAATATTATCCTATTTTAAGCTAAAAATCAAAAAGTGTGTCGTTTTTTAAGACATATTTTCTGCAGAGTGGTAGGAGCTTATTAAAAATTCACTGTTGGGCTGTGGGCGGGACTGACGGCATGGAAGTTAGCCCAGCTAATTTCCCAGCATCCCTTTGTTTACACTGTCTCTTGTGAGTGAAAAGTGCCTCACAAGTCCAAGCTAACATTTAACTGGTGGAATGGGACCCAAAATGCAGGAGGAAAGGCTTGAAGGAGGGGGAAACACACAAACATTTAATAAACTTGAAGTCAAAAAACCCATGGCGAGGCAAAAAGGGGACACAATAAAACAGAACAGGTGACCTGGAAACCAGACACTTATATACAGGAAGGCTAATTAACTAAACAAAGGCAGCCGTGGATTAACAACCTGAACCTGCTCTGACCAACTGGGCAACTCAGAACATGAACAAAAACCAAACTCAACAGAACCCTTACAAGCACAGCAAAAACACGGCAAGCAATGTCAGAGCTGTCCGGCCATAAAGCTCAGAACCAGATACCAGCTCAGACGAGAAAAACCCAATAACCACATGGATCTGTTTGTCTGTTACTGGAGGAATCAGAATTGTAGAAGAGAATGCAAGACATTGGCTCGCCCACGGCAGCAGCTGCATCATGAGTCCAAGCGTTTTCAAACATCCGGTTTTCGTCTGCTCCTGATCCAACGCGATTTGCATGAAGAAATTTGCAGTTGTACTTCTAAATTCTAAATTCCCCCGTCATCAAAAGAATGCAACAGAAACATGTTAAAACCACCGTTTTGATTGGAGTGAGTCTTTAAAGAAAAGTCGGAGCAAGAGTATCATGAAACATTTATGGTAACACAACTGCAGAGCATGTCTCTGAAACTGAAAGCTTCTATGGTGTACGTTACATTGGAAAATATCAGCTAAAATCTCCACTGCACTTTGCCCGCCCCAGCAGTCGTAGAAGACCTTGCTTTTCTTATTGCACACAGCT
Organism: Oryzias sinensis; assembly: GCA_037389245.1. Taxonomy (NCBI): domain Eukaryota; kingdom Metazoa; phylum Chordata; class Actinopteri; order Beloniformes; family Adrianichthyidae; genus Oryzias; species Oryzias sinensis. The sequence goes on from CM074490.1 coordinate 2,616,981, forward strand.
GAAGACTGACAGAGGCTGACCTTCACCTGAGGACTCCCTCAGTTTGGGTTTTTGGCATGAAGCTCAGACAACAGCAGGCTCATGGAAGAACCGGTCCTGAAGGTCTTCATCCTCAGCCAGGTCTTCTCTGATACACTTTACCTCCATTCCCGTCTCTCTATTATCAGATTGTGTCGCCTTGTCCTCGATAAGTTTTCCTCATTTGTTATGTTTTCTGTTTTAACACAGTTGTTTTCATTCTGCCCTCCAGCAGCTGCACGGGCTTCCGTAGCTTTCAGGATTGGATTCAAACTCCTTCTCTACACGTTCAGAGCCCTCCATAACCTGCTCCTTCTCATCTTTCTAACCTGCTCCATATCAACACTCCCTGTCGCTCCCTCCTCCGGTCTTCTTCCTCCCTTCAGCTTTCCGTCCCTCCGGCCCGTATGGTCACCACAGGGGAGCCCCGCCTTCAGCCGCTCGGCTCCCCAGCTCTGGAACTCTCCGTAACATTGACTCCTTTTCAGTTTTTAAATCCAGGCTCAAAACCTGTTTAAATGTGCTTTTTCTAATCACAATTTTTCATCTTCTGTTATCTGATTTCATTCATGATCTGAATTTATTTATTATTCTTATAAAATGTTGTGATTGTATTGTGTTCTACTTATGAATCTGTACAACGTCCTTGAGTGTTTTGAAAGGCACTTTTAAATAAAATGCATTATTATTTTATTTTATAGTTCTTTCTTTAGTTTTGACTATTTTCTCAAGGATCTCGTCTTCTGAGTATAAGTCATTCAATGCAGTCTCTCAGACTGAATCCGTTCTAAACTGTCCATTGTAGGCGACGTGCAAACCAGGAAAAGCCTTTTCCTTAAGCCGCAGTAACAAACTCTCCTAAAGGGGTTGACCTGTACGGGTCCATGGAATCTTTCTCTTTTTTGTATTTTGTTGTCTGTTTTTAATTGTGAAGCACTTTGAGCAGCAATGCATGAGTGTCACTTCTTTATTAATATAGCTTGATTGATTGACAGATTGACTTATGGTGGACACACACAGAGCTTTTAGGGGTGAGATTTACGGGTAAAATCCATTATCTTCTCTAGAAAACTGCCGTTATTGGATAAAAAAGGTGAAAGTCAATCAGAGAAAAAATCTGTTCACCCAAGAACCCTGAAAACGATTGGATCTTTAGCATGTAGATGGGCTCGCTTGGAACCACTGCAAGAGCTGCGGTTTCCTGAACTCACCTGCGCTTCTCTCTCCTTCACTTGTCTGAAGTTGTCCCGTGAGCTCACACCTATCTGTGCCCCTCATATCTGCATCCATTCGTCTCCGTCATCCCTTTTTAATCTCCGGCTGCCTCCAGCCTCTGCCTTCCAACCCCCAGAACCCCGTTCTTGCTGCTTTCACTGCTTCCTCCGGCCCCACCATCTCCAGTCGTGTTTCTTTCCTTTTAATTAAGGGCCAGCTCTGATTACAAGTCAATTGTGGATTGTTGTTTTTCCCGATACTCTCCCACTCTCTCTGTTCGATCTTCCTCTCCTGCTGTCAGATCATTAATGCCCTTTACCATCACTGATCCGGAAAACCCGATGGGTACTCCTTACTGCAAATTCCTCTCTCCTCCTAAACACAAACAGCTAAATATTGCAGGATGGTTGTCTAACTGCTGATGTAATTGTACATATGCTGTGAAAAGAGGAAGTCATTCATGTGGATCTGTTCATGAATTCACATCAGAAGTCTTCCGTCTTGGTTTCCCACAGCGCCTGGTTGAGTTTATGTAAAACGTTTGCTATCTCTGACAGTTCCTCTGACCTCAAATCCGTCACGTCAAGGATAATGTATTTGAGTCCCCAGAGAGTTGACCTGCAGAGAATTACGTCCACGCCTAAAGACCCACTCTGATAGAAATGTTGGCGTTTTTAGCATGCTTTTGGGGCATTTTTCTGATGATGGAGGAGCAGCAGATGAAAAAATGACGTTTAATAAAGAGCTTTTTTGTGATGGAACTAAAAAAGCTGAGCGGGAACATAAACTTCCAGCTCCACCCCATTCCGATGTATCCACCTGCAGACAAAACAGATCCATGAGCGTCTTTGTTTTCCTCGTCTGAGCTGGAATCGGGATCCAAACTGTACGACTGGATTGTTCCAAAATGACTCGCCATTTATTAAAGAGCCTGTATCATGCAAAATCAATTATCAAAAAAACAAAGCAACCTCAAAGCCGTATTTTTATCCATTCATGCATCTCTGCATCGCCAACGACACCACCGTAGTGGGTCTCATATCCAACAATGATGAGACTCACTACAGAGAGGAAGTTCAGCACCTGACAGGATGGTGTGCTGACAACAACCTCATCCTGAACACCTCCAAGACCAAAGAGATCGTTGTGGATTTTAGAAGGACTAGAAAGGTGGCACACACCCCCCTCCTCATTAACGGGGAGGAGGTGGAGCGAGTGGACCACATCAAGTTCCTGGGGATCCACATTACATCTGACCTCACCTGGTCGCTGCACACATCCCACCTGGTGAAGAAGGCTCAGCAGAGACTCTTCTTTCTCAGGAAGCTTAAAAGGACTGGACTGTCATCACAACTTCTGGGGAACTTCTACAGGGCAACCATTGAGAGCATCCTCTGTCTGAGTGCTACGGTGTGGTACGGGAGCTGCACCGCTCAAGACAGGAAGGACTTGGCCCGGGTGGTGAAAACTGCACAGGAGATTGTGGGAGGACCCCTCCCACAACTCAACTCAGTGTACGACAGCCGGGTCCAACGGAAGGCTGGTCGTATTGCTGCAGACCCCACCCACCCAGGACATAACCTGTTTGTACAGGAGCATCAGAACCCACACAAACAGACTGAGGAACAGCTTCTTCCCAAGAGCAGTGAAGTCCATCCACCCCCACCCCCCCCCACACACACACACATCACACAACTGGGTCAACGAAACCGCCCCCTCCCCCCAGACTTAACATAACCCACTAACCCCTGTCAGCACACAGCTGACAATGCTCTGACTGTATTTTAAACTACGTATGCAATATTCATGCTGTATGTGCAATATCCATTCTAATGTGGAATACCCATGTGCAATATTCACCCCACTCTACTGTACAGTATTTAAGTATTTATGCCTTATATAGCTCCTTATTTTTATTTTATTTTATTCTACCTTTTTATATTGTTGGACGAGAGTTGCTGGAAAAAATTTCATTGTGCTCTGCAGAATGATAATAAAAGATTCTGATTCTGATTCTGATTCCTCTAAAAACCTGCTGTCTGAGCACCAGCCCCTCCCAACCCACCAAAACGACCACCGGGAATGCTTTAAAGATCAACCAAGGACCATAGTTGCTCTTTAGGGCACAGGAAATAGAAGCCTTTGATAGTAAACCTTTGAAAATAGAAACTCCTGAAATTCCTGTCTACATGAGTTTGTAATTGTGTGTTCTGTGATATTTTCTTTTGTGTTCATTTAAGAGTTTTGAAGTAGTAACAAAAAGCACTAAAGCAGAGCAGAACCATTACTCCAATGAGTTAAGATTGTAACAATCGTATCATAAAGATATAAATACACAAGTTGATTGAAAAGCATCAACCTGGACGTGTTTGTTGGAAGGTGCAGTGAAGCTGTCCTTTCTTCATTTTTATGAATTACATGTGTTCATAAGCAGCGCGGCTGCAGTAAATCCTGCCAGTGGGGCTGTGAGCTGCATTAATCACCGTGATCATCGGTGCTGGCAGGCAGGCGGGATGTTTCATCACGGTGTTGGCGAACATAAATCACTTCTTTATTAGTAGATGACCGTTTAACAACCGTGATACCTTCATTTTTAGGCAGAAGGTGTCTTTGTGCACAGATTAGAAGCAGTGGTAATGATGTGTGTAGCCTGGTCAGTGGGACTAATGTCACCTCAGGGTTTGAAAGAAACATTTCCTGTTAATGTTTGTTTGTTTGTTTGTTTCATTATTTTTTTTAGCTCTGGTTAATCTAAGAGGTGAAAAGATAGTTTGTTCGAATTAAAGATTTTTGGGGGAATTTAAAGTCCCACTTACCCTGCAGGGTCATGTAGCAAACCAGTTTAGCAGAGAAAACATTTTGAAAGCACAATCTTTGGGACAAACAACAATTACTGAAGGAAGTTCTGAGCTCTGACAAACTCAAAGTGAAAAGTACCTTCACGGCGCCGCTTTCTACCTGCATCCATTTTCAGCGCCGTTTCTTTCTGACAGATCTTTGACTTTCTGGTGTGTGATGGATCTGGCCGCTCAGCGAACAGCTCCCTTCGATGTGCTTTGAGGGATCACCTGTCAGCGGGCTTTCTTGCTGTGAGTTTGTTTGTGCGAGGCGGCCAGCGTACTCAGCGGAATTGAACTTGGAGGGAACTCGTTGTTTGTTCCAGCAGATTTTCACCTCTGTGAGCACACTACTCAAGTTTCCCCTGGTCATCCCGGACCAAAGGAGATTAAAGAGAGGTGGAAGACTCACAAGTTGAAAAACAACCAGTAGTTTCATTCACAGTTCAATAACAATTTTGTTTTAACCCCACATGTTTGTTCTGGTAAAAGCCAGTCTCACAGACACACAGCCACTAACCCACTAAAGGCTCCTCTAGAGATGTTGCTACAACCTCCACCCACACTCCTGCTTCTTGTTTATCAGTGAATTCATAGATTAGCAATAATTTCTTCATGATTTTTGTGTTGTGTATTGATGGGTTTGTGTTCTTTCTATTTCTTGTCTGCAGGTGTGCCGTGGGAAATTGCCCTCATTAACTGATCTAAAAACATTTACAATCTCCAGGATTTTACCTCTGTGTTCATCCAAACAGGCCCTGATAAAACACTGAGTACTTAGGAATATGAAAGATCATAAAATCCTTTTTCCTTTCTGTTTATTTGATTCCATTACAGACACTTTGATAAGAATGACAGTACCGCAATTTAGCCGCAGCTTCAACTCTGTTTCAGGAAAAGTCCCGCCCCTTTAACTATCTCCACCAATCATTCTTGGAGTCTTAATCACACGTCATCAGTCTGACCAATCAGAAGTGGTTAAAGTCTTCACTTCCTTGTTCTGATTCTGCTCATAAAGTCTCTCAGTTCCAACAAGAATTGATACGTTCACCCCCCTGCTGCTCAGCTGTACTCCCTCTGGAGGTCGCCCTTCCTTCTCTGTCCGTTGTTTCCCCCCACAGCTGGTTCTCATTATACTTTGATTTGGTTCCTTTTGAAGGTTTCTGTTCCTGCATATGTTTGTCGCAGCGTCATTTTTGGATGTTCTCTGTTTGGCTTAGCACGTTGGCATTAAATAGCCTTCATAGATCATTCAGCCTCCTTGTCCTTCCTGCATCTGGGTTAACCCCCTTGGTTTCAAGTAACAAAAATACCAGCTAAAGCTCGTCTTTAGTGGTGTAGCTTTCCACAGAATCCGGTGTCAGACCGTGGAAAAAGTGAGCAAAACAATGAAGCTCAGAGACGCTAGTCTGTCTGTGGTCGGCGGTTTTTTCCACTACATCTCCCATGATGCATTGGGTTAAAGTGACAGCGTCTCAGCACACAACACGTCTCTCCTCTTAACGTCTTAAAACAACAATGAACACACATCAAACAGTTTTTAAATTTTCTAACTTAACTTTTATTACAGCTGCAGCTTCCAGCTTTTTCTGCCACAATTATCACAAAAATGCACGTGAGATTGTGTGTGTGTGTGTGGGGGGGGGGGGGGCTGTTGATCAATACAGACTAGGAGCTTTTCTTTTTTATTTTTAATTTTTTGTATGTTGGTGTGCCGCGGGATTTTTGTCAAGGTTAAAGTGTGCCGTGGCTTAAAAAAGGTTGAAAAACACTGATCTATCTGTCACCAGCTGAAAAGCTCAGGTGATTGGAGCCAACTGACATGAGATCAGCTAGAACGCTGTTATGTAAAAGCTGGACATCAGAAGAATGCTTTTAAAGTACAAGTGTGACAGCATTCATTCATTCAACTATTTTGTTTTCAAAGGTTTTTCCATTCGGGGTGACAGTGCTGCCGGAGCCTATCCCTGCCACTCGTGGGGCTATATAGCATGTATTATTAAAATACAGGAAGTAAACTGAACAAAGACAAATACTTAAAGGCAGCATCCCAGAGCCACTGCATACATTTTTCCCATATTGCACAGATAAAAACTGGTCATACGGGAATCTACGTGGAAAAAGTGATAAAGGTTGTGGTCTTTACGTGAATTCTCACAGATAAATCATGAATGAACCACGTTAAAACCACAGAAGAAGTACGAATAAACAACATGTAAACCTTTGCTTCACTGAATTTCTTGGCCTTTGACGTTCAGAGCAGGGCTCCACAGTGGCGCAGTGGTTAGAGCTCTTGCCTCAGATGCCCCCGGTTTCAAGTCCCGGCTGGGGGACATGAACAGAACACCAATGGGGGACTTTTCAGTGAGGCGTTGACATGTTCTCCCCGTGCATATGTGGGATGGACTGTGGGATGATGGATGGACTGACGGACAGACGGTAGGAGGACAGATGGATGGATGGATGGACGGACGGACGGACGGATGGATGGATGGATGGTTGGATGGATGGATGTACTGGAGTGGGGCTTCGATCTCATCCCTCTTTCATTTTAAGGACGTTTTTGAAGTAAAAAACTGGAGGAAACCAAAGTTTTTATCTTTACTTTCAAGGACAGAATAATTAAACTTTTCCTCAATTTCTTTTAAGAAATGGCTTTTTGCTATGATAAAAGTGCGAGTACCGTACATTAAAAACATGACATAAAAAACTCTGGCACGAGTAAAAGTTAAAGTTACTTAAAAGAGGCTTTATCATTAGTTTTTGTTCACTTCTTCGTGGCCATTAGCAATTCAGTAAAGCTAAATAAATGTAACAACTATCTCCAACCAGGTTGGCTGGTTGCTGACTCTAAGGCTAAAGACAAATCCTCTGCCCGCCATCACTTTAGAACTTAATTAGTCTACATCAAAGATTGCATACAATTAAACTTTCTTCCAAAGGATGCAGGAATCATTTCTGGGGGGGCATAAAGGGGCTGAGAGTAAATTCACTTCATCTCTGAGGAGCCAGTTGACTTCAGACGTCCCACAGGGACAGGAGCTTTATGCAGGATTTAATGCAAGGATTATATCTCTGAGGACTCAGGAGTGTCTCTGTGTCCAATTTTATGACATTTATTTATTTTTTATAGTTATAGTTAGTTTGATGAAAGAAAGCCTCTTTTGTTTGTTTGTTTGTTTGTTTGTTTACCTTTTCTGCTGATTTTAGTCAAGGATTTTTTTTCACCAAAAACTGTTCCTCATTTCAAAACATTACAGAAAACAAAGATTTTCAAAAGTTTGGTTTAACACGTGACTAAAAACGACCTTTTCTTTCAATTAGAATAATTTGTTGAGCTTCACAAAAGTGATGGGATCACAGGTTTTCTCTAGGTGTCGTAGGTATAGTAAAGAATGGGCCCCATGCTGCTTTTCTCTGTTTTTAGGGAGACAAAAGTGTCCATTTTTTTTTTGTACATTAGAGAAACACAAAATGAAACTGATGCAAAATGATATTTCAGCAAGATGCACAAACCTGAATGAAAAAAGAAAGAACTGATGGATTTTAAAAGACCTTAAAGTAAAGCAAACCACTTGAAAATGCCACATTATGAACCGCTTTAGAGAACAGAACCATCAGATGCAATATTCAATCTGGCTTACATTCTTCAAATCTCAGAAGCTCAGAATGACTTTAAAGACCTATATCGTGCAAAATCGGCTTTTTTAGAGCTTTTACGTTTTTTGTTTAATTTTCATTTCTCACAAAAATCAACCCAAAGTGGTATTTTGATCCATTCACGCATGTTTCAGTATTCCTCTAACAACCTGGTCTCTGAGCACCAGAACCTCCCAATCCACCAAAACGAGCGGGTTCTCACATTGTGACATCACAAAGTGAGGAACCGCCCCTTCCAGGAAGAGTCTGCGCTGCCAGAACCGCCCTCAGGCTAACAGACACACCCACTTTCTCGAGTTTTCTTATGGGTAGGAGAATGAGCTGTACAAACGAGGAAAATAATAAAAAATTATGAAAATAATTTGTCCTTTAGTGTGCCAAAGGTAATATATGATCCTATATATGGATATAGTTTACTGTGAAAGGCTTTAGAAAAGCATGATAAAGGCCCTTCAAGGATAAAAATCCACTGGAGGCCTATAGTCACGGGACCAACACAAAATGATAAAACTAGTGTAACACACAAATACAGCAGAAGCCTCCAAAGAAATCCCCAAACTGCTGAAAAACAAACTTCCTCCATCACAGTCAGTCCAGTGCCTGACACCAAACTTCCTGAAAGGAAAGTATTACAGCTCTCCAGGCTGCAGAACGGTAGACATACTTTGAACGTTCTGGGAGCTGCACCAACTGGTCTTAAAGCAGTACTGACCCAAAACCAGTTCTTTAAAGACGTGGGCTGAAGGGAGTGAGAAGAAATGCGCAGCGTGTTTGGACTCAGATGAAGGGCCAGGGATATGAGACACGACGGCTTAAATGGATGTCCCACTGACATGAAAGCTGCCCGTGTTGGAAGGAATTCCTGGAGGGTCTGCCGGACCAGCGGGAAGTTATTCAAAAAGTAAACAACTTCCATCCCAATTCATTTACGAAGATGAGCAAAGATCTGACCTTTAAGATTCTGCTTCTAAACCAACGGAGATTCTGCTTCCTGCTGGAAAACGAAGAGGTCCGAGCTCAGATAGCTGTGTCCAAGGTCAGGATATCTGCCCCCCCTTGAGTGTTAAAATATTTAATGCGTCAATGAAATGCCCAACAGAGGACAGGATGAGTGAACCTAACTATGCCAGATTATATCCATAATGTCACTCCATTGATTTCACAATAATTCAGATTTTTTTTTAAAATGTCTCTGAAGATGTCAAAATAAAAGCTTCCCAACCACCCAGCTTTGTTCAGTGACTCTTTAATGCCACCTTTTCAAAGAGCCAAATTAGCAAACTCTGCATGAATGGAGGATGTCAATCATTTCACAGAGGGATAATAATGAGCAGAGGACACGAAGACGAATAGGCAAACTAGTGGAAACTGATAGATTTGATGTTATAAAGCCAATGTGACAAACAAACAGTTCCTTAAATGACAAAATGGAGTTAATTTGGATTTACTTCCATATTTACTTCCATATTAAACCCGTTTAAAATCACCGCATTGGCTCCCTGTGCATTTCAGAATTGATTTTAAGATTATTTTAATGCTTTATAAATGTTTTAATGGTCTTGAGCCTTCTTCTTTAAATGATATTCTTTTTAAGGATGAGCCCTCGCGGACCCTGAGGTAGTCCGGGGTCAAAGCGCCTAGGATAGCACAAGCGTCATCATTGCAGCCTCACGGCTGTGGATTGGACCCCTCTGCAGTCCCGGTCTGGGTGGGCACGGTGGCGATGCTCCTACGGCCGAGCTGCTTCCTGGTTTAATGACATTTCCAAATATTGTTTCTTCACAGCAGAGCCAAGCCTTAAATGTCTTTTAGTAGTTACTTTTATCAGTATTCATTGTGTGTGGGGTCGTGGGTCCTATGTTTTAACGGAGGGGAGGGAGAAGAGTGAAGGGTGGGTTGGGTTTTTTATGTAATATTGTGTGTTTTTTGTTCTAAATGTTAAAGGGCTTCGAGTTGCGCAATGTATGAGAAGCGCCTTTTTATAAATAAAGTTTGATTTGATTTAAAAATGACAAGTTTGCCAAATGTAAAAATTCCTTTAGCCTGGCTTCTAAGAGCTTTTGGTTTGGTGCGTTTAATCTCATAATTAAGTTCAATGCGTTTAAAGTATTATTCTTGAAAAAACAAGATCCTTCCTGTTAGGTGGTAGTTCACAGAGAACAGAGGTCTAGCTTCTGAAAGTCCCACTCTGATCATCTTATGATCTATTTGAAAAGTGAAACCTGTGTCGATTTCTAGGACATAGTTTCTGCAGAGCGGCAGGAGTTCTTAGAAATTACAGGTGATGGAGACTAATGTTAGTTACTCACAATGATTTGATAAAAGAAATACTCAGAAATGCAACTTAAAGCTGAACTTTCTTCATATAAGTCCTCCATCATCAGAAAATGCCAAATGAACATGTTAAAAACACAATTTTCATGGGAATGGGTGCTCAACGGAGAAACGATAGTCATGAATCTAACCAGAGATGGTTCTGAAGGACTGGCTTTTTCATCGTAAACATAATATCTTCTTTCAGGACAGGTTCATTCTTACCATTTAAAAACCACAACAACTTTTTTTAGTTAAATGAGAAAATACAAACGAGGTAGAATTAAATAAACTGTCTTTATAACATGAACAGTAGTGCTTGAAACACTTTACCAGGGCTCTCCTTTTACCACGTCTCTAAACCACGCAGCACTTGTATATGTGACTCATTCATCAATTAGAGGCTGTCAGGACAGACGAGGTTATTCCCGCCTCGCCTCCAGAAGTCAGGCTGATTTCTGACAGAACTGAAAAAGGACAGTGTGCTGAAGGAACTTTTGTAACAAGCTGCTTTGACAGCCACCTGCCCTCAAACGTCAGCAAAACAAACAAGCACGCTTCGCTTGGAAAGCCGCTGAGAGGTTCACGCCACTGCACAGCACGAGGAGCCCACTCTACCACTGCTAATGTAACCCTTAATTATTGATCTACACAGATGACCCCAGACTTTGTAATTACACAGTTTGTTTGATAATTAGAAATATCTTTGCCTTGATGAATGATGCTTATTCAATCTGGTGAAAACACGACACCCACTCTTCTGGTTCATGAACGTCCATTGACTGTCACAGCTAAACTCTGAGCTTTGAAGTCTGAAGCCAACGGATTAATGAAGAAAGTCTTAGTGGAGAAGGGTGTGATCAGTGCTAAACCCAAAGCAGATCTGCAGGAACTTTTGAACTCTGAACATTTCAGGGGTCTCATTAGAGAAAGAAGTTCGTTTGTCGGCTGCCCTTCAGTTGGAAATCTAACAATCTGGTTAGAAGAATGCAGAGGATTTAGACTGTCTTCATCGTTTTTGTTTATTGCCAGATACTCTAAGTATGAATTTATGCCATTGGCCTCAAAATGTTGGGGGGAAAAAATATGTGGGATTGATTTGGAACATTTGAACACTGCAGGTATTTTCAGCTCACAGTGATGCTTTTAGAGATAAAGTAAACAAAGAAAAAATGCGTGACGGGCTTCATCCTCCTCATGGTGGAACAAAATAAGCATCTTCTGCAACAAGAAATCCAATTAAAATCTGTCAAATATTTAATGACCAAAAACAATTCTTCCTGAAAAACCAAACAATTCCGTCTTTGTTTTTAGCTGCTCCCTTCAGAGGATGCCACACTATTCATTTGCCTCCAACTACCTTATCGGTCTCATTTTCCTCGCTCACACCAACCTCCCTCCTGTTTTCCTTCACTTCATCCATGCACATTCATCTTTGGTCTTCCTCTTTCCTCAGCACCCTTTCACCAACATCATCACTGTTTGTTCTCTCAATGCGTCCAAACGTCTCCATCTGCTTCCCAGCGTTGATCTCCAGAACACGATCTGTTCCTCTGATGGATTCATTCCTGATCCATCCTGACCCCTAGGAGAACTTCAACATCTTCATCTCTGCTGCCTCCAGCTCTGCCTATGCATCACGGCTGCTCTCTCCACAGTCTTCTTCAACTTCCCTTTCCTTCTTGCTGACGCTCTTTGGTCACACATCACACCGAAAACCTTCATCCACCTGTTCCAACCTGTTTGCGCTTCCCCACCTGTTTTCCACACTCTGTCATGTGACCGGAACTTCTTTTTTAGGCGTACATCATCACGGTCCGTAGTTACTTTTTAATTCACACCCAGCAGCCAATCAGAATCGAGTATTCACCTGCACCATGGTAGAAACTACATTCATTGTGCGTCATCAATATAATATTTTTGGGTGTTTGGTGTCCCATTCTCTGCATGTGAAAAACACATTCAAATCAAAGTTATCACTTAAACCATGAAGCAGTCAGAGGATGACGCCCCCATCAGCTCTGCTGCATAGCTGCCACTAATTCTAGTTCAGTCCCGTTTTGCTCCCAGTTCATCTGCTTCCACTGCACATACTGTGACATTTGATATTGCTGTGTGCTGACGGAGGACGGGTGATGAGGGTTCACAAAGGTCTGCTAATTCTGCTTTGCTGACGTATCGCCCCAAAGGCTCTTTGGACAGAGCTTTTAGCTTTTGGCCCTCCCCCAAATTCCCCAGTAATTACTCTGTTTTCTCTTAACGGGCTCATGCACATCATAAATGCAACTAAGTGAAAGATTATGTCTGGATTAAAGTGGTCTATGTAAACCCTTTGTTTAAAAGCCGCAGATAGAAAACAATGTAATACCAGTATCCCAATGGAAGGATCTCTACGGAGGCATCAGAACCAAAACGGACAGACTCAAAAACAGCTTCTTTACCAAGGCAATAACCATGCAGAACTCCAAAATGCACAGATAAAATCTGCCTCAGCACATTCCAATGTATATGTTTGTATATGTGTATATATGCATATCGTATTTATCCAGTGTTAAATTGTCAACACTTTCCTACCTCCATGCTGCTTTTTGCACATCTGACATGTTTATATCTGTACATATCACTCATGTTTTATACTTGCACTTCCGCTGTACCTATTGTACATATTTATATTTTTATATTATATTACGTTGTTTTTGTCTTTGCACTGCAAATGGTGATGGCTTCAATTTCATTGTCCAAGTGGACAGTGACAACAAAGGCATATCGTATCGTATCTATCTATCTCTGCACAGCCAGCAATCATTACATAAATGACAAAATTACTCAATGACAGTTGGTGTCAGTGTTTCAGGACTTCAGGAATATAACGTAGAAGCAGATGCCTCTAAAACCTATTGTTTTTAAAATTACAGCATATGTCGCCCCATATTTGAAGCTTACATAACAACAAGAAAGCATAAAAGTAATATCCCTTCATGTTTTAGAAGCACACACAGGCTATAAAAAGCCCAAATGGGTCTAGAGCCTGTGGATAAACACCTAAAGTGGGACACAATAAGTCAAAATAGACTAAACAGAGAGAGGGATGGGCGGATGAAAGCCTGCGACAGCTGCAAAGTTAACTTTTCCAGACTTGGATCATTTTCCAGTGAAGCAGAAATGTGTAGGTGTTGTGCTCTCCTCACACCTCAGTGATTCTCAGTGAGTCCTGTTCTTTACCAATATAGCAGGCGCCCACACAGTTGGAGAATTGAATGCAGATCCAAGCACAAGATCCCTGATGATGCTGAACACACACACCAGCTATCTCACCGACGATTCTTTCCAAGATGAGACAATGCAGATGTTCGTGTTGGAGTCAAACGCTCTGTCGGCGCTGCATGTCTGCCTCCATTCCTGTCACTGCAGCGATGAGTTGATTTAAATCTGGAGCCTTCAGCCACACTAATGCCTATCATTACATGGATTTAAAAAAAAATCTCAACAAGCCAGACACTAATAAACCCCAGGCTCCAACAAACAGTGTAGATGATCAATAATGGACACTTGTGCAGAATGGGAACAAACAACTTCATCATTTAATGCTGCAGCACTTAGCTTCCCTTACATTTTTCAGGAGCATCACAGACGATTCATCATCTCCTTTCATCCCGAGGGTTTCTGAAGTCCATTTTAGGGACTTCAAGGAGAAGTTTTCTTGTGAGTGAGTGCGAGTTTGTGAGTCTGTGTGCGTCTCCGTATGGATGTGTTGGGTATTTTTGTATGCATCTGTGCATGCATGTATGTGTTTGTGTGTATGGGAATGGCTTTGTGTAAGTGTCTGTGTGTTTCTTTTTCCTTGTGTGTCCGTGCACATGTGTATCTGTATGCTTGTATGTGTGTGTACAGGTGTGCATGCATGTGTGGGTCGGTGCACTTAAGCGCATGTTTGTGTGAAACCTCTGTTTGTTGCCTCTAGAGAAGTTGGCTCTTTTGGACAGTTTTTCCAAATTATTCTGCAAATGCTTTTTTCTTTCCACATAGTCAATACAAATGACAGTCAGCATCATTTTCAAGTCACTAACCATTAGAGTATATATGAAATGTCATTGAACAAACCTCCTAAAGATATTTTTCACCACTAAAACCATTTAAAGTCACTGTTCCACAACAGTTGACAGATTCTAAGACACTGAAAATGGTCATTTGTTGAATTTATTGCATTAGGAGGTCATATTTGCTCAAATCCGAAGCTATTCCATTCAAAAACATCTTCTAGGTCAAGTTCCATTTAAACATAGGAGCCCTTATTTTGTAGCAGCTTCACAATTCTTGCATCCATTGAACTTGTGAGTTTTTGGAGAGTATTTGAATGTCTTTACAGGATGTCAGAATCGCCTCCCAGAGCTGCTGTTTCAATGTGAACCGCCCCCCACCCTCAGAGAGGTTTTGCCAGAGGATGCTCCAAAGGTTCTCTATAGGGTTAAGGTCAGGGGAGGATGGGGGGGCACACCATCTGTTTATCTCCTTTCTGCCCAGAGCAGCAAATGATGCAGAGGTATTCCTTGCAGTGTGATGTGGTTCATTGTCATGCATGCAGATAAACGTGTCACAGATAGAACGGGTTTTCTTTTAGTACCACTGAAGAAAGTGGTCAGTCAGAAACTCCACCTGCTTTCCAGAGGACCCCATCACATCGTCAGCGACCCTAAAGGGGCCGACCTTCTTCCTCCCCATAACTTTGCCCCAAAACATGACTCTACCACCTCCTTGCTGACTTCACAGCCTTATCGGGACATGGTGGCCACCCACTACTCCAAACATCTGAACCATCCAGGGTTGAGTCTTTATGTATGTCTGGGCCCACTGCAGCCGTTTCTGCTTGTGAGTGTTGTTTAGGTTTTGCCAAATAGAAGGTTTTCGTGGAACTGCAAGCCTCTGGAGGATCCCACACCTTGATGTTTGTGGGACTCCAGAGACACCAGCAGCTTCAAATATCTTGAAGATTCTGTCGATGCCTTTCCATCGCGATGTAACAGTTGCATTTGTGATCATAGCCTTTGCGAAAAGAGACAAATAAGAAAACCATCAGTGAATCAAATAAAAGGAGGAAATAGGACAAGAAGCATTATTGCTTCTATTGTAGTAAGCCTTACGCTACAACGGTCTGGCATCTCAGGCATGCTCTCGATGATAAATGTGATGTAGCTGACACTCTCAGCTTTCCATATGACTCCAGAGAGAGGATCAATTACACACACAGCAAAGGAAACTATGCACACAATGCTGCTGTTACGGAGACTGGAAGACGGGAGCTGGTGACATATAAACGACCATCTGAAGAGATACAAGGTAAAAACCTTATGCACTGCGTATACTGTCAAGGACTTTTCATATATGAAGTGTTGTGGAGACACATGGGCACTTGTTCACCCAAACCAGGATCTGTCAACTAATAGACTTGAAAGAATCGTGTTTAGTCCATGTGTAGATTTTCTGGACCAGTTCCTTAGCAAACATGAAAGGTAATCAGTGCAACGAATCCTGACCCAATCACAAACATTTAAAAAATGACATGCTCATTAGAGATTCAGGTTGGCGTTGTTAAAAAAAAAAAAAAGGTGGAACTTCTGCGTCATGAAGAGTCAGTTCAGTCGGTATTTCAGGGCAGTAAGCGGCTGTCAGCTAGTGAGTGTGTGAAATAGGGAAGTGAAGGAGTGGGGTTGCTCCATGCCTCAGAGGTGAATTTCTGATGAACTACTGCCTCTCTACAAAAACTATGTTCTAGAAAACAACACAGGTTTATTGATTATTGATTTTAAAGACCAGTGGGAACGCTTTGACAATAGATTTTAAAAAAGGACCATAGGCCAGATATGCCAAGATGTCACATTGGGGCAGTGTGTAATTTTGATGCTGCACAAAACTCATGATGTTGATGGCACCACAGCAACCCCAGGACATTGGGCTTTCTTTGGGGGCACGTTTTCTAAAACATTGTAAATTGACAAAATTACAATACATCTTCAAAATCTGAGTTGCAAATGACCAGAGATGCAGTATGGCTTGCTTTATATATACACCCGGGCGGCGGACAGACGGTGGCACGTGGTAAAGACAGCCACCGTCCAGAGACATTAACACATCGTGTACTTTTGTTTAGGCGTCATCCCTGCTTGACTGATTGCCTCCTCACTCCAGTTGTCTGCATTCATGATTACAACAATTTTTTTTTTTAATCGGGTAGGGTCAGCTCAGCTTGAAGACTCTGCCAATGTCTCCCCATCACATGGTGACAGTTGTATTTGTGACCCCAAGCAGTTGTCCTAGAGAGACGATTTTTTATTTTTGATTCGTATAAATGGTTGTAAAACCTTTTCCAAAAAAAGCTGAATAAATTGCTTTCAGACAAAATGGTGACGATTGGAAAATAAACACCATAGTTGTCAGTCTTCCTGCAGACGGGCGTCTCAACAGGAACACCCCAAGGAACACAAGACAAAAATTGGAAAAAAACTCAGTTCAGTGTTGAGTATGAAGCAGGAATAGAAAAATTGAGAATGGTGGAGATGCATATATAACTATAGTTGTCCCAAGAGCAAAGAGCTACATTGGTTTCTAGGATTGAGGTCCAAAGTAAAGACAGAAGCACTCCTCATCGGCTAACACTACAAGTACAAACACAAACCAAACTGCTTACCCTATCACTGTCTGAGTTCTCATTATATCAAGGGCACTGAATGACCTCACTGCAGAACCATACAGAATCAGATCAAAGTCAATGACAATGGTGGAGAGAGAAAAGGTTTGAATTTGGATTTTTTTAATTCAAATTGTTGTGAAAAAATGCAGTTGGAAAAAGCCTGTAGCAATAACGTTGGGGCCACAAGCTCCCTGGTCCGCCCCTTTCTGATCATCCGCTGTCAGACAAACAGATCCATGAACGTCTTTGTTTTCCTGGTCTTAGCTGGAATCTGGATCTAAAATGTGCGACTGGATAGCTCCAATATTGCTTGCCATTTTTGTTGCCCCGCTAATGTTAGGGTGGGGTTGTGAGGGGCTGTAAGCTAGCAGGAGAGAGTGTAAACAAAGGGTTGATGGGAAATCAAAATCAGCTTTATTGGCCAAGTACAGTGTATGTACAAGGAATTTGGCATCGTTGTCTTGTGCTCTCATGCAAACTAGCAAGGTATAAAAAAGTGTAAAGGGGTAAGACAAAGAAGGATAAATAATAAAAAAGAAAGTAATATACAGCGGGGAAAATAAGTATTGAACACGCCAACATTTCTCTCAAAAAACATATTTCTAATAGAGCTATTGAAATGAAATTTTCACCAGATTTCGGCATCAACCCAAGTAATGCACACATAGAAAGAAATCCAAACATTTATGTCCATAAATGAAGTGATGTGTAATCAAGTGAAATGGCACAGGGAATAAGTATTGAACACGCTTACTGAAATGTATTTAATACTTAGTGCAAAAACCTTTGTTGGTGATTACAGCCTCAAGACGCCTCCTGTATGGAGAAACCAGTCGAATACATTGCTCAGGTGTGATTTTGGCCCATTCACACAAACTGCCTTCAAATCTTCAAGGTTCCGGGGGTCTCTTCTGTGAAACCGGATCTTCAGTTCTTTCCAAAGATTTTCAATAGGATTCAAGTCTGGTGATTGACTGGGCCATGCTAGCTTTATTTTTTTTTTTCTTCAACCAGTTGAGTGTTACCTTGGCTGTGTGCTTGGGATCGTTGTCTTGCTGAAAGATCCACCCTCTTTTCATCTTCAGCAGCCTGGCAGATGACAGCAGATTCTGATCCAGAATGTCTCAATACTTTTCTCCAGTAATTATTCCTTCAATGATATGAAGTCTACCAGTACCACATGCTGAAAAACAGCCCCACGCCATGATGCTCCCACCTCCAAACTTGACTGTTGGTATGGTGTTTTCAAAATCACAACACAATGAACACAACAGTCATCTCGATGGGCTTCGAAGTAAAACATGAACTCAAAAGGATCACAAATACAAAGAGTTCAATAGGAAAATACTAAAATGAACTAACAAACTGACTAAGCTATACTGGCATCCCTGCCCTTAGACCCCGCGGTAAGGAAAAACTCCCAAAAAAAAAACGGATTCCGGAAAAAACGAAGAAACCTCAGGGGTGCCCACATGAAGGAGGGATCCTCCCCCAGGACGGACAGGCGATTTACCAGAACGCTTAGGGAAGAATTAACTTATCTAAATCTACAACTACATATATAAAGTCCAGCAGACGAGCTTCATCCAGCCGTGGTTGGGGGGACAGTCAGGGGCGCGAGTCGAGCCGGAGACATGAACCGCAGCCAATTGTAGGAGCAGGAGCAGAGACGAGGTAAACGGTCAGGAACAGGAGCACGGATGAGCCAACTGGAGTGGTCAGGAGTCAGGAGTTCATTAGAGTGACGGCTCTGGGGAAGGAGCTGCTTCCTGACTCTAGATCGGTACAGGTGCTGAATGGAGGGAAGGCTAGAACCAATAATCCTTTCAGCAGATCTGATGTTCTCTGTAGTCTGTTCCTGTCGTGTGTTGTTGTTGATCCAAACCAGACCGTGATGGATGTGGTTAGGACAGACTGGATTATTGCCGTGTAGAATATGGTCAGCAGCTCCTAAGGGAGGTTGAACTGCTTGAGTTGTCGCAGGAAGTACAACTTCTGCTGAGCCTTTTTCTGAAGTGAGTCAATGTGAGAGGTCCACTTAAGGTCCCGTGAGACGGTGGACCCTAGGAAGCTGTGTGAGTCTGTTGAGGGGACAGTGCTGTTGAGAATTGTGAGTGGGGGGGGGGGGGGGAGGGGGGGTTCCCCCTGAAGTACACTTTCATCTCCGCCGTTTTAAGTGGGCTCAACTCCAGGTGGTTCTGGCTGCACCAGAGCCGCTCCACTTCCCCTCTGTATGCAGACTCATCACCGTCCCGGATGAGCCCGATGACTGTGGTGTTGTCTACAAACTTCAAGAGTTTCACAGAGGGGGCTCCTGAGGTACAGTCGTTTGTGTAGGGGGAGAATAGCAGAGGGGAGAGAACACACCCCTGGGGGGCACCAGTGTTAAGGATCCTGGTGCTGGATGTGGAGCGTCCCAGTTTCACCTGCTGCCCCCTTTCGGTGAGGAAACTGGTGATCCACTGACAGGTGGGGAGAGGCAAGGTGAGCTGGGACAGCTTGTGGTATAGGAGCTCTGGGACGATGGTATTAAATGCAGAGCTAAGGTCCACAAATAGAACCCTTGCATATGTGTCTGCAGAGTCCAGGTGGTGCAGGATGTAGTGGAGAGCCATGTTGACGGTCATCCCCTGACCTGTTGGCTCTGTAGGAAAACTGCAGGGGGTCTAGCAGAGGGTCAGTGATGACCTTCAGGTGGTTTGTTCAAAGGATTTCCTGACCACCGAGGTCAGGGCGACTGGTCTGTAGTCGTTTAATCCTGACTGGGGACTTATGGGTGGGCTTACTCCACCAACAGTTACACCTACAACTCAGAGGTAACTTTCTAATGAAGGACTGCTGCTCTGCAGAAACTATGTTCTACACACAGGTTCTTTTGATTTCAGCAACAAAAAAACGACATAATCGTAGCTAAAAGACCACTGAAAACTCTAAAGGAGGAAATTAATTTCGGCTTTTTCTAAATTTGAAAAATGTGTCTGGGTATTATTTAATTTTTCTTCTGTCGTTATGCAGCTGTACAAACCACAGTGTAAATGTTTACTCTTATTAGACACACTTAAACAATTCGTCAGTATTTCCTTTGCAAGATGTTAATTTCTTTAATCACAGAAAGTCAAAAAAATATTTTACTGACTCAAAGCCCAAGCAATCTGCAGGTTTGTCTCTTTAAATTTCATGGTGAGATATACTGTATGGTAATACAACATAATAAAAGGTCATGGCCAGAAATTTATTTTAAATTCATATATTCACTTCATTAATAAACCATTAAAAAAGAATTATCTGAGGGACAAGAACCAATGACCCTTCCAGTCATAACCAGGGTGTTCTGGGATTTACCTTGTGAAACCGTAACTTCATTCTCTGAGGAAAAATGTAAAATATGTATTCCTTTAATAACCAGATGGACAGAATGACAACCAGAGGAGATAGAGTCATTCCTCACTGATACAGCAGATAGTGTGATGCTATATTTATTTTTTTCTTATTTTTTTTTTCTTTCAATTTTCTTTATTTCAAACAGAAATGAAAATAGACAAAAGAGTTGATCCCACCCATTTTTTTACAACACCTGATGATCTGCGTATTTCTATTTACAGTTTTGTTCAAAACATTTACATTACATTATGTAGAGCACCTCTGTGTAAGCCACATTTTTGTTTTTATTGATCATTTCTGGCATTGAAAAGTACTATTAGTGACATCCTGTAGGTTTTTTGAATGAATGGTAACTTTTGCTTTGTTTTAAACCTTCGTCCAATACATTCCATAACTCCACACCTCCAATAGATAAGCACATTTTCTTTTTTTTGTACTGCTTTTTGAAGTTCAGCTGATTTCTTAACTTGTAACCCCCGTCTCGGTCCTTGAACATTTCTTATACGTTTATTGGTTGCAAGTTATATCTGGCTTTATACATGGTGAGTGCAGTTTTAAGTTTCACTAGTTCTCATAATTTCAATGAACCCGACTTTAAAATAGTGCATTTGTCTTTGTCCCATAATCCACACCATGAATGATTCGAATAGCTTTTTTTTGTAAGATATACAAACACTGTAGATGTGTTTTATAAGGCTTTCCCCAAACTTTTACACTGTACTGTAAATATGGTAGTATTATGGATTTATATTAGTAAACAAGCTTTGTGAGTGAGTCTATGACGCGTGTTTTCCAACACGGCTATGCTTTTAGCAAGTTTAGCTCTGACTTTCTTTATTTGTGGCTTCCAGCTTATTTAGTGGTCCATAAATACTCAGAGGAACTCGATTTCAGTCTCTGTTTCCAAAACATGATTATCGATAGCAACTTTTGTTTCTAAATCTGCCGGAATATGGCGATTTCCAAATATCATGAACTTTGTTTTGTTAACATTGAGTGAGAGTTCATTTTTGTTGAACCATTGTTTTAGTTTCCCTAACTCTGTCATGGTGCCTCTGTCAGCCCCCGCCCCTCTCTGCCCTGCTCCAGAGGATTCCCAGCTGTTGCCACTCACCTCATCAGCCTGCTGCCTTCTTAAGGAGATCTACAGCCAGTATTCATCACCAGTTCATTGCTCCTCCATGGTGCTTGTCTGGTCGCTCATGTTTATGCCTAAAAGGATTATTGTTTAGTAATTTTGCCTTATGCCTCGCTTTCAGGACTTATCACCACGAGTGCTGCCTAGGATTTCCTCCGGAACCAGCTGTCCAATTCTCGCTCGTCTCGCCAGCCATTCATGCCCTCTCAAACGACACCGAAGCTTTCAGCCACGCCACGTCTTCCTATCACTCACCTGCAGTCTCGAGCCGAAGCCTTCATCCCTGGAAGATCACCTTCAAGAGCAAATTTAATCTAATTACTTTCCTCAAAACTCTCCTGTATTCTTCCAGCATCTTGGTCTGTCTCAAAGCCTTGAAAAACCATGACAAACTCTGTATTTAACATTTTTACTACTTTAGAGATTCTACCCTGTACATGCTATATTTGTGTCGTCAGCATGTAAAAGGCATTTGAGTGTATTTGACACCATGTGTATGTCATTATGTTATTGCTGGGCCTAATATTGACCCTAGTGTTACTCCACAGCCTTAATTTGCAGGGATGAGAAATGCAGGTGCATATAGGTGAGCCTATACAACTTCCCACAGATGAGGAGGGACTTCTAGTTATGATATGATGCAGCAGGAAGCAACATGGGGCCGTGCATTGTCATGCTCCAACATGAGGTGATGTTGTTGGATGTACGGCACAACAATGGGCCCCAGGATCTCGTCACAGTATCTCTGTGCATTCAAAATGCCATCAATGAAATGCACCTGTGTTCTTCGCCCATGACATATGCCTGCCCATACCATAACCCCACCACCACCATGGGCTACTCGATCCACAACATTGACATTAGAAAACTGCTCACCCACACGACGCCACACATGCTGTCTGCCATCTGCCCTGAACAGTGTAAACCGGGATTCATCTGTGAAGAGAACACCTCTCCAACGTGCCAGACGCCATCGCATGTGAGCATTTGCCCACTCAAGTCGGTTAGGAGGATGAACTGGAGTGAGGTCGAGACCTCGATGAGGATGACGAGCATGCAGATGAGCTTCCCTGAGACTGTTTCTGACAGTTTGTGCAGAAATTCTGTGGTTATGCAAACCGATTGTTTCAGCAGCTGTCCGAGTGGCTGGTCTCAGACCATCTTGGAGGTGGACATGCTGGATGTGGAGGTCTTGGGCTGGTGTGGTTACACGTGGTCTGCGGTTGTGAGGCCGGTTGGATGTGCTGCCGAATTCTCGGAAACGCCTTTGGAGACGGCTTATGGTGGAGAAATGGACATTCAATTCCCTAGCAACAGCTCTGGTGGACATCCCTGCTATCAGCATGCCAATTGCACGCTCCCTCAAAACTTGTGACATCTGTGGCATTGTGCTGTGTGATACAACTGAAGATTTCAGAGTGGCCTTTTCTTGTGGCCAGTCTAAGGCACACCTGTGCAATAAACATGCTGTCTAATCAGCATCTTGATATGGCACACCTGTGAGGTGGGATGGATTGTCTTGGCAAAGGAGAAGTGCTCACTATCACAGATTTAGACAGATTTGTGAACAATATTTCAGAGAACTGGTTATTTTGTGTATGTGGAAAATGTTTCACATCTTTGAGTTCATACCATAAAAAATGGGAGCAATAACAAAAGTGTTGCGTTTATATTTTTGGTCAGTGTAGATTGGTTGACTATTAAGTCATATATCTGTGAGTTTTGGTTGTAAAAAAAAAGCACATTGAAACAGTTTTGGAACAATTTAAGAACAAACAATTATCTTCAAGCCGCTGAGAGACACTGACTGTTGCCGGTTGAACAGCTCTGCAGCCTTTGCTAAGACAGAGATGACTGCATCATCAGCGTACAGCTGCACTCTAAAGTGCTCAATTTAATTTTTGTTGTGTATTTCTGAATTACTTGTGCTACACTATCCATGAGCGTATTGCAACATTTCTTCAAGTTATGCGTTTTTAAGACTAAAGATTCCCAGTGGATGACAAAGTTCAACTTCTGAGCTGACTGGCTAATGAACTTCAAGAAGGAATGCATAAACTAGTTTTTTGCTTGACACTGGGGCAGACGAGTTTTTCTTTTAAGATTTATATTAAAAACCTAAAGCACATGTGAGATTTGTAATTGTGTAAATGGGACATATTGTAAACATAGAGGGCTCTGTGACAGATAACAGCTTTCTCTGCAGCTCTATTTCCCAAATTGTTGGCTCTACCTAACAAAATCCATATAAAAGTTTCACATCCGACTAAAGAAACATTTCTTCTGATTCAGTTACACAAGTAGCAAAATATTTTTAGAACATTTCCAGATGGATTTGCAGAAAACATTTGCTTCTCTAAGACTCCTGCTGATGTATTTTTCACTTGTGTTGTGTCACTTGTATAATGTCAAGAGTCGTATTAGTCAACTAAGCAGCCATCCTTCACACATTTTTAACATCTAAAAAACAAAAAAACAAAGCAGTTTTTCGTTCTTTCAGAAACCCCAAAAAACTAAAACAAATTTCAGCTCTTTTCTCTTTATTTGTCCTCACAGGTTATTCGGCAGTTCAGTAGCTTGACTAAAAACGTTGACAGCTCAACAGAGAAAAAAGTGGATGTGATCATCTTTGGAATTTTAAACAGAACTATGTTTTTTTCTTGGCCTCTTGTGAGTTTATTTGAAGCTGACACATAGCACTGTACGGAATATCCTCAGGCCAGGTTCCTGACAGGAGTAATCCATCAATGGGGCAAAGATTACACACAGTTACTGCAGAAAGTCACAAAGAACCAGAGAGAAATGGTTTTATCGTCAGCTGCAGAAGAAGAACCAGCGGACCTAAAATGTTCAAGGAATTCTCTTTAAAATGAAAATGACCAAAAAGCCTGAGAATATTTAATGTGTGCTACAAATCTGGCGCTTTATAGGCTCATACTGCTAAAGAAAAGAAGAATTTACAGCAATTTACTGCCCCCGACTGGTTAGCAAAATTAGGCTAATGACAAAAATGTCAGGATTGGTCACACCGAAGGGGCTTCCATTCATGCCGCAGATTTGTGCAGGTTTAGAGGACAGGTCGAAGCACCAGAAACGCTCTTGGTCTGTGATCCAGCAGGAGAGGATGTTGGAGGTCCCGCTGTTCTTCAGCAGGGATCAGAATAGGTGATGTCAAAGACCTGAACGCTTCCTCAGTCTCACTATTCATGATCTATTTGATGTACATTTGCATGTGCAAGACAGACGGTGACATTAAGAAGCAACAAATACATTTGAAAGAAAAATCTCAAACTCTTTACCACCAACTTCCATTAGAGGCTTTACCCCAAACCCCTGCCAGAACACACATTTTGTCAGGTGTGGGGGTTGATGAAGGACCCAAAATGCAGAGACGGGAGACGGGTGGTTCCAAGAAAAAAAGGGTTTAATACTCAGGGGATCAGGGGAGATTGGGACCAGGGAAGTAAACCTCAAAACTAAGACATGCAGGAAACCTTCAAAATAAAACAGGAACTACAAACATGACATATGCACCTTTTGAGGGTAAAAGATCAAGGATGTTGTAAATGCATAGTGGGATTTTAGGAAGGTTTTTTTTTCTCAGTTTAATTTTTATATTAAAAAAAAAGATTTTTTTGAAGACCAAAAACCCAGAGAGTATTGCATTTAGTGTATTAGTCATTACATTAAAGCAGAACCTTATCTGGCCTGAATTCTCCCATTAGGATGACAGGAGAAGCATTGAGGGACTCCAATCCGTCACAACGTTTACTGTAACTGCTGTACTTTTCTGTTGCCCCAAAATAAAGCTGTTAAAAAAAAGTGAACCATTTTGCACGAAATACGTATCACACATTCTTAACCTAAAGCTCAGAAAAAAGTTCAGAAAAAAAGAACATCAGAGGAGGATCTGCTGCAAACATCCCAGTGGCTCTCAGATGTTTGCATACAAACTGAAGACGGGTATTCTATTTTAAATGTTTTTTTTAACCCATTACCTTCCTAAAAAGGACTTAAACGTGACTTATGAACATGACGTGACATCTACCAGTCACTACTTTAACAGTTTTGGACCTGTCATCTTTAATGATGATAATAAGGCTGGACCGCTGAAGGCAGAGAAAGTCAGGATAATGAATATCAATTTATTAAATAATTGATGAGTAAAGCTGGAGCTGAACTGGAGGACGGCGCCAGGGAAATAGTGGTCAGTGCAGACACAGGAGACTGTGGGTTGGTTGCTGGAAAATCTGTGATAAGATGAACTGAGGAGGAGGTTGTGAAGCGCTGGGGAACTCAGGGGTAAAGCGGAGATCTGGCATGTAGGAGCAACAGTCGTGTGGGAACCGTCATGCTTTATGCCGTCGGTCTTTGTTTCCTTAATTTGATTTGAGGCTTGGTTTCTGCGAGGGCTGGCTGTGGCCACACCTGGATAGATCCCGCCCCTCCTCTGCGGATCAGTCGCAGCTGCCTGCACTTAGTAATTAGTGTCAGCACCAAGCTGTTCAGACGGACAGGCAGATCTGCAGATTTGACATTTACACAAGTAAAATGGAAGGAAAAAGTGCTTCAGTGCAACACTCATGCTTTAAAAACAACCCCTGGTATAAAAATAAATAAATAATACATAAAAATCCATAATAAATTATGATAAAAAAGTGATAAAATTGTTAAAAACCAGAGAAATATTACTAAAAATTAATATGAAGTATACTTCTGCCGTGTCACAATCTATAAGGAGAGGACCGGGGGCCTCATTTATAAAACTTTGCGTAGGATTTGCGTCAGAAGTGGCGTACGGATGAAACATAGGACGTGCGTACGCACAAAAATATTCGGATTTATAAAACCGTGCGCACGCACATCCTACGCATCTTTCCCTTAATAAATCACAACCAATTCTAAATGCAGCGCAGCCTTTGCGGCTTCATGACACGCCCATAGTTGCCCATAAATAGTCCGTGAAACGCCCACAAATGAATATTTATTGATTGCGAAACCATGGCAAACACAGAGAGGAAATCAAAAAAACGTGACTTCACTCAACGTGAAATAGAAGTTATCGTTGGCGAGGTGGAAAGGAGGAGAAAAGTGTTTGGAGGGCTCAGTGTGGGCATTACTAATGTCAAAAAGGCAGGTGAGCGGCAAACGGTGGCAGACGCCGTAAATGCTGTAGCCTCACAACCTCGGACCGTTGTGAGGCTACAGCGCTCCATCGGGGGGGGGGCCGGAGCGCCAGATGCATGCACCGGGTGACACACGTTAACAGAACGAAATAATGTACAAAACTGATATTCTCGTCAGTGTGTCTGTCTGGCGGACCAGATATAGGTGTGGTCGTGCGGACGGACGGACAGACGTACTAATTGTTCTCTGGGGAAAGTTGTTTTCATAATAAAACATTTCTTCATAAGCTATGGAATTATGGTATTCATGCATATGCCTTTATTTTGTTTTATTTTTGATAAAACAATGAATGGCGTTTGTCTCAACCATTCAGAAAGCAACAAGAAATTACATTTGCGCTGATCAATTTCCCATTTCCACGTGGATTATTACCGACATCTGTAGCTTGTCAGATGTAATTAAATGGAGGGAAATAAAATGCCCCATCACAATGCGTAATGACGCACAATGGCTGATCTTGCGCTCTTAGAAGATGTGGCAAATGGAAGAATTCGGAGTGAACGCATCTTTAGACAGCAAGAAGACTTGCTGGCAAATGAGGACGAGTGGCTGATGAGCCGGTTCCGACTTCCTCGAGCCGTCCTTTTGGACCTCTGCGGGCTTTTGGGCCCGGCGTTACAGAGGAGCACTCGGAGGAACCACGCGTGTCACCCGGTGCATCTGGCGCTCCGGTGCCCCCCCCCCCCCCCCCGATGGAGCGCTGTAGCCTCACAACCTTGGACCGGCCACTGTGCCCTCCAAACACTTTTCTCCTCTTTTCCACCTCGCCAATGATAACTTCTACTTCACATTGAGTGAAGTTACGTTTTTTTGATTTCCTCTCTGTGTTTGCCATGGTTTCGCAATCAATGAATATTCATTTGTGGGCGTTTCACGGACTATTTATGGGCAACTATGGGCATGTCATTAAGCCGCAAAGGCTGCGCTGCATTTAGAATCTGTTGTGATTTATTAAGGGAAAGATGCGTAGGATGTGCGTGCGTACGGTTTTATAAATCCGAATATTTCTGTGCGTACGCACGTCCTATGTTTCATCCGTACGCCACTTCTGACGCAAATCCTACGCAAAGTTTTATAAATGATGACCCAGATGAGGGGATCAGGTCATCTACACAGTTACTGAATGATGCATGAGAGGGGCAGGATGGAAGGACCGCATGTCACTCGGGACTTGGGCTTTATGATTCCAAAAAAAAAAAAGGGTTTTCTCGTGTTAATGAGATGATCTCGTTGTCACAAGAAAATTGGCAAAATTGGACAGTTTTTGGCTTCCGTGTACACTTTGTAATCATGAACCAAGTACTTTTGTCCAGCGTGTATCTGCCTTCGCCCAACAGTAGCCGGGACAGGTACTGTTGGGATTTGGTTCAGACAGATACCAAATTGCGCTGCTGCCAGACCTTTGCACCGCACTCGCCACTTGAATCGCACCGCTGGACCTCGGTGCCATTGACAAAATTGAAACTGGCCGTCTCTGCCGTGAGAGTCACATTCAGTGTGAACGCAGCTTAACCGTGACCCATAACCCTAAACGTAACCCTTCCTCTGGGTCCGTGCGGCAAGAAAACAGTTCAGCACCAGCTGCACGTATTTGAAGAATTACTTTCTTTCTAGCGTTTCATTTTATTTGCTGTCCAAGTGAATTCAACAACCTACACCAGAAATCAAATCAGTTCTGAGCCACAGCCAGTGCTGCTTGCTGGTGCAATGTAGCCTTAATTATAGTGTAATTCAAAGCATTTTTCATGGACTTTTTTTTGGGGGGTGTAATTTTATTGAACACCAGGGTCAGGTACACACAATCGTTTTGTTGGTACACACATTTCCCTTTTGTCAAGCTCTTCACTCATGCAAGAAAAGGGGGGGACTCAAGGGCGGAGCATATCAGCTCAGCACCAATGGCCACGCCCATGTGGAGGAGATTTTAAAAAGTGGCTTCAGATAAGACTGTTAGGCTGCATTTACACTGCAGGTCTTGATGCTCATATCCGATTTTCTGACTATATCCGATTTTTTTGACGACCCGCTTACATCATCTTTTAAAAGTGACCCGTATCTGATTTTTGCATTTACACTATACAATGCTGAAACTATCAAACGTAGACGTTCTGAGGACTACGTAGCAGTATTTCCGCATTCCGCGGACCTCTTTCGTACTTTTGTGACTGCGGTTGTCATGGAGGCAAGGCGGCGACGGAAGGAGGCGTTGCCTTGGGCGCTCCAGAGGGGATGCAGGGGGATGTGAAAAGGAAGGCTGCTCGGCTCTCTCTGAGTTTTGAATGAGGAAGTGTTTGCAGACGTGCTGTACTAACAGTTTGATCCAAGTGTTGTACCTTTCCTGCGCGATGACTTCTCTTTTCTGACCGTAGTCAGAAACACACGGGAGATTTCCTCGGGGTTCTCTTTTCCGTTCTGAACCCTCAGCCTCCAGAGTGGGTTAAGAAAGACTCCAAAACTTTTGGGCGAGACACCTTATTTTTAATTTACGGTTCTCCGACAGTCCCCCGCTCCGCGCTCACCCCCCCCCCTCTCTCCTTACACACACACACACACGCAAGCACGCGCTCTCACACACACACGGTCCCCATCATACACGCCCCCAAAGAAATAAACGGCTTCTAGCCTGTTCCATAGCAACGGTGTCCCGCTTCATTAGTTACTGTTTGCGTCCGGACCGGACATAACAGCGGTTTCCGACTACGGTCTGAAGCCTGAGGCTGAAAGGTAACACAGTGACAGCAAAATCAGCACAAAAGCACCTTAATAAGTCATGTGATCTCAGTTGGTGGTGTCCTGAGTTGACGTCACTGAGATACGACTCGCATTTACTGGGGAATATCCGATTTGTCTGCTTACATGGCACACGCAAATGCACGTATCCGATTCGTTTCCGATTTATTTCCACATATGAGAGAGGCCTGTATCCGATCTGAGAAAAACAGAATCCATGCGCTTTTGTCCTGCTTACACGTTCACCGGTCATATCCGATCTGTGCCAAATGAGAGGAAAAAATCGGAATTGGGTCACTTGAACCATGCAGTGGAAAGGCGGCCTTAGGTTGTGGGATTTCAGTTAAAAACTTCATGATCATAATTAACACACCACCAGGAACGTTTTTATTTGGGAAAAAAATGGTCACGGGGGGATTTTAAATGGTAAATCTTTGGTTTAAGTACCTGCAGAAACACAGGAGCCCTTTTTCTTTGGTATATCTAAACTAGACACTATTGTTGTGGCGTTTTTAATAAAAAAGATCTTCATAATGCAACCAGTGATATATATGTGCTAGAAAGATGGATGAGTCTGTAATCTTTGGTGATTCAGGTTTGGGACCATGACGTCTTGCCTATTTAAGCTCGGACACAACCCCAAAGCCTAGAAGAAAGCCCATTGAGACGACCGTTGTTGGGATTTTGGGCTATATAAATAGAATTAAATTGTTGGTGGTTAAGAAACAGAATGTGACTAAGCATCCTTCCAAAGTGGGGGGGTATGTTGGTGATGGGCTGAGAAGGAGAGGTGGACAAGGTAGCTGTTGGCTCAGAGTAAATTTATGAGTGAGTCATTGATTCTATCAGTTTATGTTTAGACCGTATAGAAGTAAAAACAGTTAAAACTGAAGATCTGTGAGCCAGAAAAATAAAGTGTGAAATAGGACGGGCACAATGGTCAGATTATGCTTTATTCAAACACAGAGCATGCTGAAAAAGGCCCATTGGACAAGGTTTTAAAAAGGTTATAAGGCTTCTTTGCAGCCAAAAAAAAAAATAATTGCTAGAGGTTTTCAAATGTTGCTGATTTCAAACAGCAAAAATGTGCCTTTTGGGTAAAGTTTAAGGTAGTTTTGCAAAAGTACAGAAAATATTTTTTAAATGAATGTTCAAGATGTTTATTTATTTATTTATTTTTGCAGATGCATTTTTTATCGGATTCGTTTGGAAAAACCAAAAAAAATCTAAAAATGGTAGAAAAGACAAATGATGTTTTCCTTCATTTTGACCGCCTAGCATACTATGAGCAGTGGGTAACAACCTGAGTTAGGCAGACAGGTGAGGCAGTGACCTAGTATTTCAGAACAAAGTGACACATTGACCCTTTCACTCGATAAACATGTTGCCTTTGTCTCAGGTTTCTGCTCCTTTTGCAGGCAGGTTCATGAAGAGCGGGAGTCAAAATGAATTCGCCAAAATGCCACGTAGTATGAGCTTTTGTTTCAACATTTCTTTTGAATATGAAGGTCGCACGGAGCAGATTGAAAGGGACGTAAAAGAAAATGTGCAGTAAAGAACGAGCTGGCTCAGGTGACACATTTGTACCGGCTAGAAAAACAACAAGAAAAAACTCAAATCATTTCAGGTGTTTTTGACTGAGACAAACAAAGTGACTTCCCAAAGCTTTAATGTAATTTCTCAGTTGATGTCTGTCTGGTTTTAAGGGATTTTGAGATCCATCTTGTACTTTTGATCAGTTTGCCTTTGATTTTATTACTGAGATGCTGAAAGAAAACAGGAAAGCTCTTTGACTTGCTGCACACGCCAATTTGTTCTGGGAAGAAAGCAGGAAATTGCACTGCATTCATTACAGGTTGGGGAACAGAAAAAGTGTGACACGAATGCAAGGCGTGCAGTGGACGACCGGGAAATACAAATGTGCTACTTTAATGAACTCCTGCAGGATTCAGCAGGAAGCTGACAGATGTTGGCGAGCTCGGACGCTGTGAATGCGCTTGGCTTGAAGAGTGCTACGTTTGATTTGAGCCACCCGGTGGCTATGGAAACTGAACACGGAAGAAGAGGACACCTGGGATGTTTAGATGGAAAAGAAGCAATCCAGAAATGAGGAACCTACTGTTGGTACCAATCCCCCTTTTTTCTTTTCTTCCCGCAGGTCCGTTCATCCAGCTTTCCTTCCTCGCCTTTTATTCTTCGTGTCAGAGATGCATCCGTCAGACATGCATGGTTACTCAGATAAATGGAAGGTGGTTTGTACTTGTGTTCTTTATATTCTCAAAGGCATAAAAAAATAACCAATATTCTTATCATTGACTCACTTTTACATATAGATAAAGTCAGCGCCGCTCCTTCTGAGTTACGAGTCTAAACAAAGTCCTGAGTTTAGAAACGTCACCCTCCCTTTAGAAAGTGAGGCTAAACATTATTAAAGAATAACTCTATTATTCTGTAACCGTGGTGTCATATTCTCAGGGAGCGCCCTCTGCAGGGAGGCAGGCGTACTGCAGGCCTCACCCAGTATATTACTAATGCACATTTTTAGTGGATAAAAAAGACTCAATGGGTCACAAACTGGCACCAACGCAACCAGACAGTCTGCCATAAAAGAGCGAATGAAGTAAATAAAAAAAGGCACGGGCCGCCTGTGCCTTCCCTGCCGCTCTCTTGTGTAGTAGAACAATAAATTTGTAAATTTGCTACTTTTTACCAAAGAAAACATTGAAAACACACACAGAAAAAGAAATCATATAATAGACACGTCTAAAAATGTATGTTTTATCAATATTTTTAACCAAAAAAAGTACATTTGTTTTATTTTATTTATGTAATTTTAAGCTATATTTTGCAGGTGAGGCACAGCCACCCCTGACTGTACGTCACTGAGTAACATAAAAATCAACCTACGGGAAATCATAACATGATAGTTGACGGCAGTACGAGCAGAAAGAGTCTGACTTGTTTTATTGGAAATCATTGAAAACAACTATGATCTGCAGATACATTTAGGAAACAGGCAGTAAAGGAACAGGAGAAACAGCAGGAGGCAGGATGTGGGTGGAGGTTATGGTGAGTGAATCTGACAGCTCTTTGAATCTGACAGAGCTGAAACGTCCTCACTGTGGCTGTCAGACGTTTCCCTCTTACCTTCCTGATATCTGGGTAAAAAAAGGGGTTTTGTTTCCTCCGCCCCCTTTTTTCCTGATGGTTACAAGTCAGGAGAGTACTCTGTCTTCTTGTGCAATATTGAACTGGATCAGTTTTCCTGAAGCCTCTGAAATTTCTCAGTGTGTTGGAAAAGCATGTTTACCTTTCTACAGGTTGACCTTAGGGACAAAAAGATTGCTGATTGGAAGGGATTTCCAAAGGTTTTGGATGTGAGGGCTGCAGACCTTGTCAGAATAGCGACAGGGTGAGCTCTGTGATTAAATTATTCTTGACTTGAATTCGGCAAATATGCCTGCTGAAGTGGAAAAGTGAATTCCAGAATTAATGAAAAACAAGACTTCTTTTGTTTCTGAGTTTTCATGAGAATCTTTTCGTGTTTTAAAAGTTTTGCAAAAAACTCAGTTGGCTGCAGATCACAATAAATACAGAAATGATGCCATTATGGCAAATGGCGTTGACTTCTATGGCGCTTTTCTACCTTCCTTCTTTAACACAGTTACACACCCATGGCGTCTCCGCTGAACATATGTCATAAGTGCACAGAACTATAAGGCACATTAGAGATAAATCCGTCAGTTAGTCAGACTTTATGATCTGCATTTACAGTGAATGTTGAACTTAAAACGCTTCACGTTGGCCGCATTTTCCTTAATTTTTTTGTCCAGTCCAGCAAAGGAACACACAGATTGAAGCTGATTCCCTCTTGTGGTGGACGTGTTTTGCTTCTTTGATACTTTTTGAGTGTTTTAATACACGATAAAAGCTAAACTGTATTGAGTTTTAGCCGTTTGGACAGGATGGGGGGGGGGGGGGGGGCATATAATCAAGGTCATGGAATAAAATGAGCATCATTCGGGGTAACACCACATGCGTTGATGCTCATTTGCCAAAGACCGGCGGGGACCCCCAGGGTAGGCAAACAAGTGGACAGGGCTCCGGCTGCTATAAAAAAACACTTCCAACGTCAGCCATGTTGGAAACCTTAGCGTGTTTTAACATTTTAACAGAGCGTCGTTTTCCTCTCAAAAACGCTTTGGCATCAGTAAGAACAGAATTAATCCATAAGGCACTCCAGATTATCAGGTGCACTCTTGTTTAAATTAGATTTTTAGTTGTGCCTTATAGGGCTGAAAATACAGTAAACTCAACAGAAGTATCTAAGTTTGTGGACTATTAAAAGATGTAAACGTACCATGACACTTCTAAAAATTTTACTTAAAGAAATCTGTGCATTTAATTTAAGAAGGTTAATAAAAAGTCAATGGAAACATATTCAATAGTTCGTTTAACAAAGGAAATATGGTATGGAGTGCATGGGGTGTTGAGAGGTTTGGCTTTAATGTACTCTAGTTGAATTGGTGTATTTTTGCTGAACGTCATGTAATGTTGGCCCCCCACCTCTAGGGGGCACAGGTTTGAAGGCAAGGTCCTTTCGGTCAGTTGTTATCTGAAAAAATATAATTGAGAGTTTGTTCCTCTAATCAGTCAACTGTTTGCATTGTTGTTGTTTTCTAAATTAGACCGTTTTAGAAAAGCATGAAAAGAAATCTGAGAAGATTCGCAAACATCGGGATAATGCTACAAGTATTTGTAGTTTGTGCTCGGAAGAACACAAACTCTCCTGGACACTCTATCCCAAGGGTGTCGAACATACGGCCCGCGGTATCCGGACCGGCAGATCGTTCAATCCGGCCCAGTCATGAAGAGTAAAATTATAAGAAAGTTGTTTTTTTTAAAAGCACGTTTCTGATGTCAGTCTGGCCACTGATGGCGCCCATCAGAGTTCAGGAAGAGAGCAGGTGTTGCCTCAAAATTCAGGCAGAAACCAGGAAAAGATTCTTGGACATTTTGTTGTGTTTTGCTCACTTGAATGACAGTAAATATGTTTTTCTGCACAGGATTTGAATCCTGATGTTGATGGGGAAGTTTCAGGGAGGTTAACTCCAAATTCTTATGTTCACAAATGTTTGTAAGTTTAGTTTAGTTTAATTTTTCATTGATTTACATTCTAGGCAGGCGTTTCGTTTTTTTTCCGTAGCCCCTCCTGAGTTTATTATTGGGATTCCTTCAGTGTCAGATGTAAAATATCCATCTGTATAAAACTGAATAAACCAATTTTTTTTTTGAGTGAAATCCATTTTATTTGAGATCAATTGGCCTCTTTGAATAAATGTGAAATAATAAGTGATAAGGCTGCTATGTTGGTTGGGGCATTTTTTTCAACTGAGTAAAAAAGAAAAAACAAAGCTGTTATTTTGCTTTTATTTTACTGGTCGGCCCACTTGGGATCAGACGGGTTGAATGCGGCCCCCAAACCAAAATGAGTTTGACACCCCTGCTCTATCCCGCTTCCTGCCTCTGTCTTACCAAAGTCAATATGACTAAACTAAGACTTTCTGTTCTTTTTTTTTTCCTGACTTGTCCTCTCCAACAGCTGAGCAAACAGATGAGAGCTGAAAGCCTTTGTGTTGGACAGATATTACTGTTGGGGTTTATGCAAACTTATGCATACTTAGCCAAGGTGTATATTTGTATGAACCCCTTTTGTATTATATTTCACTTATTTATTATACTTTATGTTTTATGTACATTTTATTATTTTATTACAGAAGGAAGAGAGAGGTGAAAAGTCTGGAAAGGGGGGAGGGGGGGGTGAAATAGAAGTCCGTGCCAAGCTGCTAATTTGAATAGGTTATGATTATCAGCTTCACAATGTTTATGCTACATTACCTAGAAAGACAAATGTTACATCCAAGAATGAAATGGGTCACCAAGATAAGCGTTTGTGATTGATCATGGGTCGACCGTAAAATACCTGATGCGTCAATCAACACGCTGTGGGTTAAGAGCGAGGGACAAAGCAGACAGGGAGCAGTGTGCAAGTGAGGGTGGAGATGCAAGGATGCCGCCGAAGTATGTGATTATTGGGGGGGGGCAGATCCTCCCCAACCCCATTGGCCGGAACAGGCGAGAGAGGGCCGGAGACGCAGCGAAATGACGAAGGACCCACACAGCTCAAGCTAGGGACACTGCCCACCGGGCGGGGTAGCCCCTAGGTCTGTCCCCACCAATTTACTCTCACACACATTCTACTAGTTGCCCCCCCTCACCACACACAGTAACCCCTGCCGGCCGACCGACCTCACAGCACGCGGCCAACAGGTTCCCCGATGGCCCGGCCGCCCAGAGAGGACCCAGGCGGGTGAAAACCAGCCGCCCCGCCCCGATCCCACCTATGTAACATGGTGTGGGTGTGCAGTGTGTCTGCTGCAGATAAAATGGGGGGGGGTCTCTGGTGGGGCGGCTGCTGCCAAACAGTAGAGCCTCACACCCCAGGGACCCTCTGTGTGTTGTGTGAGTGCGTGTTGTGTGAGTGGCGCCAACATGCAGTGTGAGGAGCCAAATTCAAATATCAGATGTCAGTCAGTTGTTTTTCCCTTCAATCCTTCATTTCACCCTCCATGTTTTATTATATAACTGCCATATTTAAAGCAGAAAGTATGAAAGGTACAAATCAGATTTTGATAAACTCTTGAATCTTTGGTATTCCAGCATTCCATAAGTATAAAGAACAAAAGATATTAAAGGTCAAAAACAAACAAACACAGAAGGGACCTTCAGTTTTATTGATCAGGGTTTTTTAAAAGATAAATCAAAATGTTCCCCCTTTAAAAATGCTTGCAAAGTGCCACCAAACACGGAAAGGGGAGGATCTTCATCCCGTTCAGCCGTGCGGTTTGCTTTTATACTACCCAACCGAGAATTGCTGGAACAAAAGATTCTAGATTTTATTCAACAACATTCCCAAAGCCAAATCTGTGGTGGAACTCATTTTTATTCAGATTATCTTAGATGTTTGCTCCGTTGAAACCGAGCTCTGGTGATTTGCAGGCGGATTTTCTTCTGTCCATGCCTCCTCAGTCATTAAAGAGTTAATGCTGGATAAACCTTTGTTCAAACATCCTTTCTTTAATAACACAATTATCAAGTCCCAGATGTGTGTGCTGTAACCTTGGGAGTTCACCAGATACATTTCTCAGAGAGTAAAAGGAGGGAAGTGGTGAATTGTGGACTGCAGAGGGAATCCGATATATAATAAAAGTTAATTAACTGAACCCGAGGCCTCCTCTTTTGTTTTATATTAAATTTGGGTTGGGGGGTTTGTGCTTTTGTGTGATCAAACAAAGCAAAATCTAAATCACTCAAACATTCCTTTATGTGTGAGCAGGACGCCACAGGATAGATTAAGAGAATGTCTTTTTAATATCACATATAAACTCCTTTTTGACATTGTTTATGCAGATGTCGTCCACCAACACAGTGTAGTGTTACGGCTAGAGTTGACCAAGATCAGTCCACAGCTACCGTTGACCCCCGGGGGCTTCCGGGGGGGGGGTCAGTAACACACAGAGACTGAGACACTTCCTCAAAGTGTCAAAGCTATTTCAAGACCGTTCGAGTGATAACTCAGACACTAGAGACTGCTGTGATTGTACGACGCCTAAAGCCTTAGTCCCATCCACCCGTGCGAGTACGGCAGGTTTTTGGGTTGTTCGGGCCTGTGGAGGGGGTCATTAGACAGGAGGGGGTGCATCTTTAGGTGTGACTTGCAGTTCCTGTGAGGCTGGATTGACCACCTCATGAATGTGGAACGTACCATTAGCGTGCGTGCAGTGAGTGTGAAAGCATTTGTGAGGATAATGTAAGTTACACGAACTTATGACATGCAGGTGACGCTGTCACAAACGTGTGGAAGCGTAGTTGAGTCATATTTCAAAATAAAAGTCAATACCGGAAATGCTTTTTTTCATTAGCACTATAAAGCTGCGTCTGTCAAACTGCTTTTTTTTTTAATTCTTCAACACTGCTCATTCTGTCACTTAATTTAAACGATAAAGAGAATGGTGTTTGACATTTGACAAATGGATTAACAGAAGTGTATTTTCATTTTCACAATATATCCGCATCAATTGACTCAAAAAGAAAAGAAAAAATCAGTTCTCCAAAATGTGTTTTCATTTTCTATGTCAACGCCGCTCATTCTGGGACGTAATTAAAGCGACAATGCAGAGGGGGGATTGCAGTTTTCGTTTTTACATCGAAAACTGGGGCCTAATTCATTTCCAGTCAGCAGTTCCAGGGGGGAGGCGGGGCGATGTTGACCTTACCGGCAAACGCTCTCAAGCATATGTGCACAATCCTTCTTGAGGTTAGCTTCCCAGTTGAAGTTACGAACAGTTTCAGAGTGTGATGCCCGTGACAGAGTTTTAGAGGTTTTAGAGACACCATTGTTGACGAAGTTGTCGTGACCAACTTGCTCTCAGTCCTTCAGCAACTGGACGGCGTCACTCATCAACATCCCTTTCCATGCGATTGAAAGACATTTGTTGCATGGCCTCGCCATCCAGGAAATAGCGGAGGTGTTTGGCGTAAGTCGCCATACCACACATCGGAGGATGAACGATAATGGACTGAGGTAAACTTCGCATAACTACTTGTAGCATTGTCCCGATGTTTGCTGAAGTGGAGGCATGCAGAAGTTGATGGAGGAGATGTTTATGATGGGACATTGTTACTATTACACTAATGCTTACCCACAAAGTACTTAATGGACGCATCTCCTCCTGCACCGCTTCTACATGTCGCATCAAGCTTCTTCCAACTGCAAGTGCTAGTATTGGTTAGCGAAAGCACAGTATGAACACTCCAAGCTAAAAGCACGTACAAAACCAAACATTTAGTGCGTTCAAGAACAGGGGTGGCCACCCCTGGTTTAATGTGTTCTTGAACGCACCACGCATGTGTCCGTACAGGAGGGTGTTGTACAGGAGAAGTTGATGACGTGTTGATCTGGATACAATTTACTACAGGAAAAAAGTAGAAAGTGTGTGCATCTCACAACAAAAATCCCATCAGCTCCCAATGAGTAACAAAAGCCTATCAGCATAACATCACGTCGACCCACTCCAATGAAAACAACGTCTTTACAGTTTATTTTTTATAATTTTTGTGATGATGAAGAAAAAAGGTTCAGAGCACTGTCTAGTGGGGTAAACACTGTAAACCATCCGGAGAAAAAAAATCGGTTCAATCTGAACCACAACTTTTGTTTGGACTGGTTCTGGGAAATTTGAAATATTACAAATACAATGCGATACATTTTAAAATTGAAGCTGCAACCAACCCTCACCCTCACGACCCCCTCACAACCTCCCCTCACTGACTGGGTGGCTTCTACACACCCCTCACTCTCCCCTTCTGCCCCTGCCACCCTGCTCAGAGCCATGGTAGAGAATCTGTGTATAATTCATCGAAAGAAGTTCAAAGACAGGTTTTGATTTACAAAAGAAAAAACCTTTAGTCCGGCCTCGCTCCAGAGAAAACAGTACATTTATGCGCAACTCGAGAGAACTTGGGGGGTAAGTTCTCTCAAAGGTTAAGAAAAAATTGTGGGAACTACATGCAAGTTTTCTTACATGAAGTCCTATTAAATTTTAATGAAAGACAAAACATGAAACCCTGCTTTTTTTTAGCTACAGGAGGCATAAAGCCGATCTAAAGCTGTTGTGTTCTTGACCTGTGACCCCACGTGACTCATGGTGCCTCTCACAGACGTAAACGGAGCTCCTCTGCCTTTCCTTCTTGAAGAACGCGTACAATAAATTATTCAAACGTAATATTATCACAGCCCGGCTCAGATTCGCTGTAATTCGTCGTTTGATTTGCTGCGTGCGCCTTCGGGGCTTTCTCAAGCCGGCATGTTCCACCGTCGCAGGATGGTGACAGATTTTCAGTCATGTTAGTGAGGTCTGCACAGCAGGAACGCCGGCAGGGATTTAACAAGAGAATTGACAGAAACGTGGGTGGAATCGGCTTGTTCTCTCACTGTGGCTTGTCGACACACAAGTTAGGCTTAACTGAAGCTTGTCACACTATGAAAAGCAGGGTTTTAGACACGTGTAGAATCGTGTGTTTTTGTCAGGGTTTAGCTAAAAGGGTCAGCATGTATAAGCCTTGTGTGCGTCTGTCATACTTACACTGCATTGTTTATGTAAGCTAATTACAGTTAACCCTTTAACACCGGAGCTTTAGCTGCGGTGTAGACATTCTTTCCACCATCGTAACTCTTCCACCATTGATTCAATGGACGTAATTCCAATGGATTCTGAAGCAGAGTCGTGCATTGATATGCAACACTTCTCAGTAGTGGAGTGTAAGCAAATCAGCCAATGGTGCATCTCTGCGAAGCCGATGGAAAAAGCCGCTTGCCGGCGGGACAGCATAGCGAGCTCTGGCAGCCTGGGGGGCGACGCACGCCTGCTCTACCGAACCCTGTCCATGCTGAACATGCTGTCCACCGGGCGGTGGTCTTGATCGCTCCAGTTCTGTGGGTTCTGTGACAGGCTGGCGGCCCATCCAGGGTGTGTCAGTAACCGGGGCGGTCCCGACCTCGCAGCCCCAGCGGGTTGAGAAAATGAATGGAAGTTCAGGATGATAATCCTTGCATCAAGCAGCCCTGTTGGTTTTTTTTCTGCCGTTTGATCAAGCCACTGAAATCACCGCTTGACCAAAGCTAAATCTCTGATCGCAGGACCTCAGATGCCGTCTTTACATTATCTTAGCCGTGAAACTCGACCCCCTCTGACACGCGAATCGCGTCCGGTGTGAATGCAGCATAAAGACGTCTCCACACACATTATCTCACCTGCCGTGACCCTCGCTAACCTCTCTGGTGTCACTTCAGTTTCCTGACCACCATCTGACGAAGAGACTGCTGTCCAGCTGCCAACATTTCTACGCTAAATGACCCAAAAATGAAAAAACGCAGCCTTTGAAGAAATTATGGTAAATATTTATCAATGAAATTCCCTTTCATGTAGGTACTTAGTGACCTTGAATCTGTTTTCTCTCCCTCCAGAGAAGAGAATCATGAAATAACATAGAAACTTTACAACCTCAAGGGTCTCAGTGATGATCATAGTTATGTAATAAATCTGATAAATGATCCACAAACACAACCAAGACTGTGCTAGACAAAAACAACTTAGTTACAGCAAAGTGATGATTTAGGTTGTTTAAGAAGATTTATTTTTATTTTTATTTTATTTGTCGTTAGAGTGTCATCAAACAAAAAAACGTTCCGTTTAGATGACAAGCAGAGAAATTTTCCTTAGAGGAAATGTGTCACGGCATCCATGAGAACATACGTTTTTAGTCAAAACCTTGACGTCTTTGATGCAGAGGAGCAACCAACGCTAAGGTCATTTTGGATAGTTTTAGAAAAGGGTAAGAAACATGAGCAGCAACCAACAGCCCAACAGAATGGATGGAGGAGGAAAACACATGAATAATGCAGGAAAAGGGTGAAGTCATGCAACTAATGATGAGGGAAACAGGAGACAATGCAGCCGAGATTTAAAACCGAGGTAAACATGGTTTTTCTGCAGGACCGGCGGGGAAAAACTGTTTTCTGACATTTGCTCTCCTTTAAATGGCCGGTATGTATGTTCTCATGCTCATTGCCATGGTAACCAAGTCTGCACAGGTTTGCACGACAGGGACAGAACTTCATTCAAAGGGTGTCCCTGTAACACATCAGAGAATGAAGGAAGTCCCTTAAATCTGCACGTGGAAGCTGTGCTGTTGATCGTGACGCAGCCCTAATGTGTTGGGCGATTCATCAAATCGATCTGTTAAATTCCTGGGTTTCATATTTCAAATGAAAGCTTTATTACCAATCGCCAACACACGGTAAAGCTTGTGGCAATCCATCCAACAAAGACAAATCTGAGGAATTTTTGAAAGAAAATACCCAAAGCACTCAGTTTTCTTACTATCTAAAAAATGAAATCCCAGAGTTTTTGTTTTCAGGCTGTTAGTCATGCTTACTGGGAGCCACAGTGCGATCAAATCGTAAATTTCAAGAAAGAAAAGTACCCTGGCTTCTTCCTCCGTTTAATGAGAATACGCCACATACCATGCATTTTTTTAATAATGCAGATACGAGCACTAACGTATCAAAGTTGTTAAATTCAAGCAACCATGACTGCAGTGTGTCTGGAGTTTTCTTTTGTTTCAGCTTTTGCTGCATGATTGTGAGCTGGAAGAGCTGAACTGAAACGACAAAAAGAAAGTGAAGAGTTTAACAAAAACAAAACACAAATCTTTGGATTTGGTCATTTTTCCCATCAAAGGTAAAAATATACTCTTGACAAGAATTGTTTATTATTATTATTATTTTAC
The DNA here is from genome assembly GCA_037389245.1 of Oryzias sinensis. Taxonomy (NCBI): domain Eukaryota; kingdom Metazoa; phylum Chordata; class Actinopteri; order Beloniformes; family Adrianichthyidae; genus Oryzias; species Oryzias sinensis. The sequence continues at coordinate 2,658,556 of CM074490.1, forward strand.
CTTGCATTTATCTTTTTGTAATATGTACATCACTGATAACAAAAAAGATAAAAGAGTAAATAAATAATTCAACTATTTCTTTTTTAAGGAAAAAAGGCAAAATAAATAAAGGGATATAAAATTCTCTATTCGCTTAAATGAAATCGATTCCTTCGCTCTGTCATAAACGTACACTATGTTACCAAAAGTATTGGCTCACCTGCCTTGACTCACATATGAACTGAACCCCTAGAGTTCAATTTGATGTGGCTCCACCTTTTGCAGCTTTTACAACTTTAACTCTCCGGGAAAGCCTTTCCAACAGGGTGAGAAGTGTTTGTAGGAATTTGTGTTCTTCCAGAAGGTCATTGGTGAGGTCACACACTGATGTTGGTGGAGAAGGCCTGGCTCTCAGTCTCCGCTCTATTTCATCCCAAAGGTGTTCTATGGGGTTCAGGTCAGGACTCTGTGCAGGTGAGTCCAGTTCATCCACACCAGACTCTGTCATCCATGTCTTTATGGACGTTGCTTTGGTCACTGGTGCTCAGTCATGGTGGAACAGGAAGGGGCCTCTCCAAACTGACCCCACGCATAGAATTGTCCAGAATGTTTTGGTATGCTGAAGCATTCAGAGTTCCTTTCACTGGAACTAAGGGGCCAAGTCCTGAAAAACAAGCCCACACCATAATTCCTCCTCCACCAAATTTCTCCTGAAACCTCCAAACCCAGACTGGTCCATCAAAAGTGAGATCCCTCTCTCCAGAGAAGGCGTCTCCACTGCTCTAGAGTCCAGTGGCGGCATGCTTTCCACCACTGCATGGACGCTTTGCATTTCACTTGGTGATGTGTGGATGAATGCAGCTGCTGGAAACCCATGAAGCTCTCTGCGTTCTGTACCTGGGCTAATCTGAAGGTCACATGACGTTTGGAGCTCTGTAGCAACTGACTGTAGAAAGTCGGCGACCTCTTTGCGAGCTCCAGCATCCGCTGATCACTTTACATGGTCTACCACTTGGTGTCTGAGCTGCTGTTGTTCCCAAACTCTTCCATTTTGTTCTGATAAGAGCTGACAGCTGACTGTGGAACATTTAGGAGCGAGGACATTTCCCCATTGGATTTGTTCCAGAGGTGGCGTCCTACGACAGTTCCACGCTGGAATTCACTGAGCTCCTGGGAGCGCCCATTATTTCACAAATGTTTGTAAAAAACACTGCATGCCTGTAGATTCACATTTGAAAAGCTGTTTACTATGAGCAGAACTTCCCTGAACGCTAATGTTAGGACACACTGGTCCATTTTGACTGGTGTATGTTTTCCTCTGTAAATCACAGAAACGCGTACTCTCCTTGGAGGAATCCGCACATTCCACATGTGAGTAGTTGTCCTGTACTCCGTGAGGCAGGCTCTCGCTCCACAGCCATCATTCATTTTTATTATATGTCCCTCTGGACTTATGTTTCTTTGAAACATTACAGTCCTTCTCTGCTTATGAATTAAAAATGACTCCTCCTTTTTTCTGCGGCTCACTCATGACACATCCCTTAAGCCTTCAACGACACTCTGCAAACCTCTGCACCCCAAATCATTCCCGCACATCCCGTTGGAAATGGACAGAGACAGCAGGTAAATATCTCGTCTAAATAAATAAAAAAGTCCCTTCCCACAGAAAGAAAGCAAGACAGGAGAGGACTCCACAGACACAAACTGTGAGCTCCAGTTTAAAACGGACAGATTCTTTTTTTTAAAGGCAATCTGACTTTTTGTGTACGTTTTGCATATTAAAGGCAGATTAGTTATTAGAAAAATGTGTCAGTCCTAAATAAACATTCTGCTTTGCCCCAGACACAAACACACTTTTAGTTCTGATGTAGTTCTTTCATTATCGGGGACCTTTGTGTTCACCATGCAGTGCAAATGTAACTGTAATGCAGAGAAAACCAAAAGTACAGCCATGGTAACCCTGCAATTGGCTTATAATGAGCCCAAATCCCCACTGAAAGCATGACACATAATGTGCAGTAGTCCGCATTTTGTCCCATTGATTTGTCCCAATCCTCTGCCCACCTTGGACGCCGCTGCCTTGGATTGTCGGTGACCAAGTCCCTGGAAATTCTCTTTCCAATTCTTCCCTTTTGTCCGTGTAAAAACGTGGCGGCTCGCCAGGACCTCTGAGATTTATTTTTCTTCTTCTACTTCTGACTTTCAAGGACGGGGAAATGTTCTTTGTTCCTTCTCAGGTACTCTGTGCTCTTTGTAGGTGCATTATCACGTATGTGGCAGAACTTCAGCTGAAAATCCACAGAAAAAAGCTCTTCAAAGCTGCAGACAGAATCAATCGTCTCACAGTTTCTAACACTGCAGTGTGTTAAATGTTTTTACAGGAAAAACATCTTAGGGTCACCCAAAGCTTCTGATTTAAAAAGCCTCATCAAGTATTTATGAATCATGATGTCTATTTAACACTGAGGGTCCGTTTTTGTAACTTTCCCACCAAACCACTGAAAAGAAATAATAATCTAACCACAAATAGAAATCTTCTGTATTCCACAGACATGAGTTTTATTAACTGAAAACTACAACAGTGATTTTTGCTAATGTGCTAAAGTGCTGAAGGGGGGGACTCTGAAAGCCTGCTGTAATTGACAGTCTTCCTCTGACAATAGGTTCTCTGATTAGACTGTTGTGGAAATTCAGCCGCAGGTGTGCAATTAGTCAAAACGGTAATTATTCTTGAAATTAGGAGCAATCCTTGACGTCAAAGCTTGAGGTCATTCCTGCAGGATTTTGTACTCTGTTCAGTAACAATAAGAGCATTGTATTTTTCACCACAGGGTTGATATGATTTCTATGTTAGAATCTCAGTCTTTTACAAAAACGTGTGATTCCTGCACACATTTTTTGGTCTTCTGTTACATGTTGCAGTGAGTTTTTAACTTAATACATTTGTGGTCAAAATTCGAATTGAAAAATTCCTCTTAGCTACAATGATATAAAAACGCCCTTCTCACCCTCCGCGGGTGGTTTCTCCTCCAAGCTCGGGTCCTTAAATCATTTTATTGTTATAAAAATGAGAATATCTGCAGGCCAAAACATAGACGTATGAGAGTTTAAGAAGTACAATAAATTAAGATAGAAAAACATTGAAGTAGTATGACATTTAGTTAGATAAATATGTAAATTTGAGTTGTAAAAAAATCTTGAGTTGGGTAGACTGAGAGGTCTGAGGTCTTTCCAGGTATCTGTTGTAGCCCCTCCTCCAGCTTGGGGGTTACTGCCCCGAGTGCTCCAATTACCACAGGCACCACTGTCACCTTCACTTTCCAGGCTTTCTCCAGTTCTTCTCTGAGTCCCTGGTATTTCTCCAGTTTCTCATGTTCCTTCTTCCTGATGTTCCCATCGCTTGGCACTGCCACATCCACCACAACGGCTTTCCTCTGTTCTTTATCCACCACTACAATGTCTGGTTGGTTCGCCATTACCATCCTATCAGTCTGGATCTGGAAGTCCCACAGGATCTTTGCCCTCTCATTCTCTACCACCGTCGGAGGTGTTTCCCATTTTGACCTTGGGGTTTCCAGGTTATATTCTGCACACATTTTCCTGTATATTATTCCAGCCACTTGATTGTGGCGCTCCATGAATGCTTTCCCTGCCAGCATCTTACATCCTGCAGTTGTGTGCTGGATTGTTTGTTGGGTTCAAACAACCTGCAACATCATAACAATTCAAAAAGGAAAGAAAGACCAACGGACAAAGGTACCTTTACGAGGAGAGCAGACAGAGATCTACCCAGTAAACAACTTCTTTTCCACTCTGGCGCAAATTCTGCTGCCTCCTCTTTTAATAAGTTGATTTGGGTTGTCCCTAAGTTACACATGCGCTGAGCTCTAAGGAGGGGAAACAGATAAAAACACAGCTGCAGCGCTATCAGAAAGCATTTATTACAACATGTCCATCCTTCCACAGTCTTCTCAAATCATCTCTGGACCTGCAAAGCCGTTTCTCACAGATAAACTAACACAGAGCGTCCTTCGATTCATTTTAGACACAGCTAACACAGGTTCTCAGGAGAATGCTGAAAAGACGCAAAGATAAACATTTTCTTCCAAAGATGTCACCTCCACCTTCCTGTGAAACAGATTTGGACACACACAGACACTTCTGCAAACATGATTATATCACCTATACATATATAGCAAGGTGATACATAAAATAAGCAAATATGAGATAACTTATATACATTATTCCAACATTGTTTCAGGCGCCTTTTTGCACAGCCTACACCTTGGGTCTTGTCTGGTGTGGTAGATCTACACCTTGTTGTCTGGTGTGGTAGATCTACACCTTGGGTCTTGTCTGGTGTGGTAAATCTACACCTTGGGTCTTGTCTGGTGTGGTAGATCTGAGCCTCTATCGCTCTGGTGCTCAGGGCTTGTTCCTGAGCTGCCAGGATGAGTGCCTCAGTGCTGTCCTGTAGGCCAGCCCTTTCTAGCCATTGGTAGGACTTCTTGATATCAGCCACTTCAGTTATGGTCTGGTGGTTCATCCCATGCAGGGGTTTGTCCTCCCATGAGGATCTGTCCTCCAGCACTGTATCCTCTGCTCTCCATTGCCTGAGACATTCACTGAGCACACTGTCAGTTGGGGCCTTGAGCTTGATGTACTCATGCATCTTGGATGTTTCATCCTAGATAGTGGCTTCTATGCTCACTAGTCCTCGGCCTCCTTCCTTGCGGCTAGCATACAGTCTCAGGGTGCTGGATTTGGGGTGGAACCCTCCATGCATGGTGAGAATCTTTCGTGTTTTAACATTCGTGGTCTGTATCTCTTCCTTTGGCCATCTTATTTTTCCTGCAGGGTATCTGATAACTGGCAGTGCGTAGCTGTTTATTGCCCGGGTCTTATTTTTGCCATTGAGCTGGCTTCTCAGGACTTGCCTTACCCGTTGGAGGTATTTAGCTGTTGCAGCTTTCCTTGTTGCCTGCTCCAGGTTGCCATTTGCCTGCGGAATTCCAAGGTACTTGTAACTGTCCTCGATGTCTGCTATTGTTCCTTCTGGGAGTGAGACCCCTCCTGTGTGGACTACCTTGCCTCTCTTTGTCACCATCCGGCTGCATTTCTCGAGCCCGAATGACATCCCAATGTCAGTACTGTAGATCCTGGTGGTGTGGATCAGGGAGTCAATGTCACGTTGGCTCTTAGCATATATCTTCATGTCATCCATGTAGAGGAGGTGACTGATGTTAACCCCATTTCTGAGTCGGTATCCATAGCCAGTCTTGTTGATTATTTGGCTGAGGGGGTTCAGACCTATGCAGAACAGCAGTGGGGACAGAGCATCACCTTGGTATATCCCACATTTGATGGACACTTGTGCAAGTGGCTTCCCATTGGCTTCTAGGGTGGTTTTCCACAGCTTCATTGAGTTTCCTATGAAGGCTCTTAGAGTCCTGTTTATGTTGTACAGCTCCAAGCATTCAGTGATCCATGTGTGTGGCATTGAGTCATAGGCCTTCTTGTAATCAATCCAGGCTGTGCACAGGTTGGTGTGTCGTGACTTGCAGTCTTGAGCGACTGTTCTGTCGACCAGGACTTGGTGTTTGGCTCCTATATATATATATAATGTGTGTTAACACAACCTTTGAGACACTCACATTTTCCAGATTCTCAACGTATTCCACAGAGCTTTATGATGGAAAAACAAACTGCATCCACTGCTGCCCACCATGCATGACCTTTGAGGAAGCAAAAAGATTGGTCTTTCTCCGCCAAAATCATTTTTGATTTAAAAATCACCGTGAGTTTATCATTTCATTGGTGACATTTTAAATGCAAAAAGGTAACGCAAGTTCAATCCCACTTTTAATCTATTTCCAGATCATTCTTGTTGGACTTTTAATTACGAAAATACCATAATAGCCAAACTCTAAAAACCTATGGGGTTTTCTAGAACATAGTTTCTGCAGAGCGGCAGTAGTTCATTAGAAAGTCACCTCTGAGTTGGGGTCGGGACTGTTGAACAGAGTAGACTTGCACCTACTTCCCCTCCCATTGCTGAAAGCCCTGTTTGTATCCCGCTAGCTTACAGCCTGTCACACCCCCAACCAAGCATTTCCAGCCCAACAAAAAATGGCAGCAAAGTTGGAGCTCTCCAGCCGCACGGTTTAGAGTCAGGTTCCCGCTCAGACGAGGAAAACATGGATCTGATCGTCAACAAACAAATGCATTAGAATGGAGAGGAGCAGGGAGCTTGTATTTTCTGTCACAAATGACGGCATTTTTTCCTCTGCTCCTGATTCACATAGATTTAAATAAAGAGTTACTCAGAAAAATAATTTTAAGCTTAGTTTTTGTCATGTAATGAATGATGCAGCTCAGAATTGCTTGTTCACGACACTGTGCGACAGTGTGATTTACGACAGTGCGATCTACGGCAGTCGAGTTTAACGTGCGTGTCTGGAGAGTGTTAATAAAAGTGTCTGCTGCTAACCACCGAACTATTGCCACTCGTCATTCCACATCCTGTCAGAAGTGACCTGGACAGAACCAACGTCGAATACGGAGTAAGAAGACAAAGAACTGAGTGAAATGGCTAAATTTAATCCGCCCGCCAACTTTCCCTTTGATAAGCCGACTGAATGGCCGGACTAGAGACAGCGCTTTGAGCGATACAGAATCGCCACGAAACTCAACAAGGATGAGGGGACGGTGCAGGTGAGCTGCCTCATCCATGCAATGGGCGCTGAAGCGGAGAATATTTTTAAGTCGTTTTCATTTAACGAGGAAGGCGACAGAGACAAAATCGAGGTCGTCCTAGCAAAGTTCGACGACTATTTTTTCCCGCGGCGGAATGTGATCCACGAAAGAGCGTGTTTTCACCAGCGCGTGCAGCGGACAGGGGAGAAAGCAGAGAGCTTTATCCGAGCACTCTATGAACTGTCAGAGCACTGTGACTTCGGAGCGGCCAGAGAGGAGCACATCCGTGACCGGATCGTGGTGGGGATCCAGGATAAAGAGCTCTCACGCAGGCTACAGTTGATGTCGGATTTAACTTTGGCGCTCACAGTTCAGACTGTACGGCAAGCAGAAGAGGTCGCAGCACAAGTGAGTCTGCAAGGGGACACGGCGGCGGTTCAAGAGGTGCGACACAGAAATAAAATCACAAACTGGAGACAACGGCATAAACCAAGCAAGTCAAACGCACACAGTGAATGGGGGGAACCTGTGAAGAAATGCAGAAGATGTGGAAGGTTGCCACACAGAGGGGAAGAGAAATGTCCAGCTTCAAAAGCCAACTGCCATAACTGCCACAACATGGGGCATTGGACCAGAGCATGTCGCAGCAGCAGGTCAGTGAATGAGGTCACTGAAGCACAGGAAGGGGAGCAGACCTCCTACTATCTCGGCTCCATATGCGATGCAAAAGGAAAAAAGTCTGAAGCATGGACTGTGTTGCTCCAAGTTGAATCTGTTCCTGTCCAATTTAAGATTGACACAGGGGCTGATGTCAATATTATAAACGAGGACACATTTCAAGCCCTCGACACAGGAAAGGTGTTACATCCACCTGACCTCCCACGGAGGAGAACTGTCCTGCCTTGGTTGCTTTGATGCTGCAGTAAGCTACAAAAGCAAGAGCTACACATCAAAAATATATGTAGTGCATGGGCATAGAGTCAACAATCTGCTCAGCCGCTCTCAGTCTGTAGACATGAACCTCATGAGAAGAGTAGATGAGATCGCAAACTATACAAATGAACAAACGACCGGCAGCCAGCCCTTTTGGGAGCACGGCATTATAAAAACGGCTCCAGTTAAAATTGAATTAAAAGAAGGTGCTGTGCCACACGCAGTTCACACAGCAAGGCCTGTACCATTCCCCATGCTACAGAAAGTAAAAGAGGAGCTGTTAAGGATGGAGCAAAATGAGATTATTAAACGCGTAATAAAACCGACAGAATGGTGCGCTCCAATGGTGCCAGTCTTAAAGAAACATACAGGCAAAGCCAGGATCTGTGTTGATCTAACAAAACTCAATAAGTCGGTAAAAAGAGAGCGGTACATTCTTCCAACATCAGATGAAATAACGTCTAAGTTGAGTGGTGCCACTGTGTTTTCATCTCTGGATGCTGCAAGCGGGTTCTGGCAGATTCCCCTGCACCCAGATAGCTGCGAGTTGACAACCTTTATAACACCATTTGGCAGGTACTGCTTCAAAAGACTGCCATTTGGCATCACCAGTGCGTCAGAAATTTTCCAACGTAAAATGCTGGAAACTCTGGAAGGTTTGGAGGGTGTCGAAGTCTTCATGGACGACATCTTGGTGCATGGAGCCACCATGGAAGAACACGACGCACATTTGGAAAGGGTCCTACGTCGAATCGATTCAGCAGGCCTTAAACTCAACAAAGAAAAATGCTCCTTGAGGCAGAGCCAGTTAAGATTCCTGGGTCACCTGATCGATAAGTCAGGAGTAAGGCCAGACCCTGAGAAAGTGGAGGCAATTAACCAGCTAACCCCACCTCAAAACGTTCAGGAACTGAAACGGGTGCTAGGTATGGTGAACTACTTGGGCAAGTATATCCCTTCACTAGCAACGGTCGGACAACCCCTTTTCGATCTCCTTAGAACGAAAAATGCATGGACCTGGGGTCCTTCGCAACAGTCAGCATTCAATAACATCAAGGTTATGCTAACAACAGCCCCGGTTCTCACCTTCTATGATGTTACAAAGCAGACGGCGGTTTCCGCAGACGCCAGCAGCCATGGGCAGCTATGTACTACTCCAGCTTCATGGAGAAGAGTGGAGGCCAGTTGCCTACTGCTCCCGTCGCCTATCAGAGGCTGAGACTAGATATGCCAATGTCTAGCCAGCGTGTGGGCCTGTGAAAAGTTCGATAAGTACTTGCGAGGTTTGGATCGATTCAGGCTAGAGACCGACCACAGACCCTTAGTGCCCCTGGTGAACAGCCGTAGCTTAGATGACGTTCCTCTGAGATGTCAACGCCTTCTTATGCGGCTCATGAGGTATAACCCAGAGGCTGTCTATGTACCAGGCAAGACCCTCGTGGTTGCAGACACCCTGTCACGTTGTCCTCAGGCTCGTACCAGAGAGCCCACAGATATGCACAGCGAGGTTGAATGTTATGTAGCCACGGTAGTTCAAAGCATTCCTGCCTCTCAGAGTCGTATCGATGGCATCAGAGCAGCCACTGCGAAAGACAGTGAACTACAAACTGTCATCGAGCTGGTAAGAAAAGGCTGGCCAGAATACAAAGAAAAGGTTCCTATAAATGTCCGAGCTTACATGAAAGTTAAAAATGAGCTGACAGAGACCAACGGCCTTCTCATCCGTGGCTGTAGAATTGTCATCCCCAAGTCTGAAAGGGGAGAGATCCTGAAGAAAATTCACGCAGGACACCAAGGGCTCACAAAATGCAGAGAGACAGCTAACTCATCTGTTTGGTGGCCTGGTCTTTCAGCAGAGTTAAAGAACACAGTGATGCAATGTCAGACCTGTCAAGAACAGAAGCCTTCCCAACAGAAAGAACCACTCATCTCTACCCCTATACCAGATCGTCCCTGGAAAAGAATTGGACTGGATCTCTGCGAATACAACAAGAATAATTATCTCATAGTATCAGACTACTACTCCTGTTTCTTGGAAATATTACATCTGCCATCCACCACAAGCTTCCAAGTCATTCAGAGACTAAAAGCCACATTTGCCAAAATTTGGGATTCCAGACGAAGTGGTGAGTGACAATGGACCTCAGTTTTCCTGTGCAGAATTTAGAGAATTTGCTAAAGACATGGATTTCCAACACCTTACATCAAGTCCTCACCACCCTCAAGGAAACAGACATGTAGAGAGAGCAGTGCAAACCGCTAAGAAGATTCTCAGGCAGGAGGATCCACTCATTGCTCTCATGTGCTACAGGTCAACTCCCTGCTCCAGTACAGGAGTCAGCCCAGCAGAGCTCCTCATGGGGAGAAAGATCCGCACAACACTTCTCACCCTGGAGAAGAATCTCCAGCCAAAATGGCCCGACAGAAAGGCTGTTTTACAACGACACGCAGCGGAAAAGACTAAACAAGCTTTCTACTACAACCGCCGTCATGGCGCCAGACCTCTTCCTGTTCTGCGTCCAGGGGACACTGTTCTTACCAAGCTGGATCAGGAAAAGAACTGGTCAACTCCAGCAGTCGTCTCGAAGGAGTGTATAACTCCCAGATCATACCTCTTGGAAACTCCACAGGGGGTGATGTTTCGCCGTAACAGTCGTCATCTTCGCAGCAACACCCCACAGCAGGTTGTCACTGCTGCTCTTCTTACTTCAGCTGAGCCGTCTGAGGTGGAGCCCGTTCCTTCAGCCACTGCTCCTGCCTCAGAGACGGCGCTTCAACCTCAGGTCTTCACAGCTGCAAGTTCTCCAGCAGCTGCTTTAAAGACTGTGTCCACACGTTCTGGACGGATGAGCAAACCCGTCCAGAGACTGGACTTATAGTCTCTATGCTGTGCAATGTGCACAATATGGCCTTTGGGGGGGTGTTTCGAAAAAAAAAAGAAGGGGAGAAGACACAGCAGAAGACAAGACGGAAGATAAAGATGGACTAAGTTTAAGTTTTATAAACGTTGAAAAGTGAAATTTGAATGTAGTTCATTGAGGATGGCTAATTGCTCCTTGGAACTGATTCGTTCGAGCATCATAACCTACAGTTTTACTGCGTGCTAAGTTTGCAGAAAGATAAACATTACTCTCAGAGAAAATGTTGGGTTAGAAATCTAATTTAATTTAAGTTTAATGCAGAAAGGTTTACAATGTAGACACACGTTGAAATATGTTTTCTACTAGTTATTTTAGTTTGAAAAAAGGGGAGATGTCATGTAATGAATGATGCAGCTCAGAATTGCTTGTTTACGACACGGTGCGACAGTGTGATTTACGACAGTGCGATCTACGGCAGTCGAGTTTAACATGCGTGTCTGGAGAGTGTTAATAAAAGTGTCTGCTGCTAACCACCGAACTTTTGCCACTCGTCATTCCACAGTTTTCTTTATATATGTCCTCCATGATCAGAAAAATGCCACAAGAACACCATAAACATGACTTTCATCAAATGGTATCTTTGGAGAACTCAACTAGATTCTCCTCTGACACAGAATTACACGCAATCCCAGCTCACTGTATTAACATGACATTCTGGTGTGGAGCCAGAAAGCTCCAGTTTTCCACTGCCTGCCAGCCTCTGAAAGTTGAGAGTTCCTTGCTTTTTCAACAGAGCAGTGCATCAGATCAAAACAGACTGGGACATTTGTTTTAGAGAATTCCATACAAGAAAAGAGAAATCTGGTGGAAAAGTACAAAATAAACTGTTTTGTTGAGTCTTAATAATAAATCTAAGACTGTCTGATGTTCAGCATCAGATCTGGTTTGAAAATTAATCAAGAAGAAAAAAAGAAAAGGGACAGAACAACCACCTTTTGTGTAGAGTAAAAAAAGTTTCCCAAAAGACATATTTCACTTCAAGGAGAAAATAATAGATAAACTGTCCTAAAGTGAAGCTTAGTGATCAGCAGAGAAAGATCTCTTCTGCCTCAGAGCACGCAGCTTTCAGTTCAACACAAGCAACAGGACATCTGAGAGAACCAGAGAAGGATGCATTTTCACTCTCAGGTCTATGAAGAAAACCCCCGGGCTTCAGAAAATAGATTCCTGTCCACAGAGTTGCTCTTTGGAACAAGAGTGGATCAGCATTTGTCTGTGTTTCCTTCTGAATGCCGCTCTGTCTCTGCTCATCGTTGGTACAACTGTGAAAGAATCCACGAAATCCCATTGATTTTCAATGAATTTATTTGTATTATGGTGCAGAAAATAAATATTTCCAGCCATGTTTCATCTTTGATATTCTCACTGATGTACAGAGGTTTTTAATCCAAATTCTCACCATACCTGGATCCCCAAAGCATGATGGCTCTACCCCCGTGATTCACAGTTGGCATGGCGTTCTTGGGATGTAACTCAGCATTCGTCCCCCTACAAACATGGCAAGTGGTGTCAATTCCAAACACTTAAGACTGTCACCCTCTGGGTCAGGATGAAATTGTCTGTACGTCCTATGAAGCATGGTTGTACCATCCATCAATCAATTCAATTCAATTCAATTCAATTCAATTCAATTCAATTCAATTTATATAGCCCAAATTCACAACAACAGTCATCTCAATGGGCTTCGTACCATAATTGTAAAGTGAACATACAATCAAAAAGGATCATAAATGCATAGAATTCAATAGGATAATACTAAACTTTAACTAAACAGACTAAACCTAAACTGATATCCCTGCCCTTAGACCCCCCCCCCTTCGCAGTAAGGGGGGGGGGTAAGGAAAAACTCCTAAAGAAACCAGAATCCGGAAAAAATGAAGAAACCTCAGGGATGTCCATATGCAGGAGGGATCCTCCCCCAGGACGGACAGGCGATGTACCAGAACTCATAGAGAAGAATTAACTTATCTAACTCTACAACTACATATTTGAAGTTCAGCAGATGAGCTTCATCCAGATGGAGTTGGGGGGCGGCTGGGGGCGCGAGTCGAGCCTGAGGCAGGATCCACAGCCAGGTGAGGAGGAGGATCAGAGACGAGGTACTCGGTCAGGTACAGGAGCACGGATGAGCCAACTGGAGTCTGGAAGCACTCCCACTCCCCAGGAGGGGAAAGAGGGAAAGAGGGACAATACATGAATCACTGCACCAAACAGAGGCATGGAGAACTAAATGATGAATAATGATAAAGAATAGAGAAGAGAAGGAGGGTAGAAGTAGATGAGAAAAGAGGACAGAACCCCAGTGCACCATAGTTACCCCAGCTTCAAAATTACTAGCAGCCTATTAACAACTTTATTGTTAAGTTTAATTCAAACACATTAACATTAAGTTAAATAATCTCTGATTACTAGCTAGTCCAGGGGTCGGCAACCTTTTTTACTCAAAGAGCCATTTGGGACCGCCCCTAATGGAAAAAAAAGCACCCGGAGCCACAACCCGTTTTGACATCATTATATATATTATGCATATATATTATATCAAGGGTGCTCATTACGTCGATCGCGATCGATTTTCAAAGACATAAGTGTAGATTGCGGGCCAGAAAGATAAAAAAAAAAGTACTTCTTTCTTTTCATCTTCATGTTTATTTGTTACATGTTTATTTCAACATTATTGTTTATGTACTGATGATTAAAAACTACACAGTGAGTTTACATAAAGATACTTTTGTATTAACAGATGAGGCGTTTTATTACAAAGACAGAAAGCAGCGACCATCGTATTCATGCTCTGCTGTAAACGGTGCAATGCGGGGGGCGTGGCATATTGTGAGGCATTTGGCGCTGCTGGCTCCGTACGAAGCGCGCGCCTCGCAGCTTCCTTGATGAGCTCGTATTTATCGGGCGAGAACTGCAGAGCTTATAGCAGGAGGAGAAACGCGGGGAGGCTTTAATAAACTCCGGTTGCTGGACTTCTACCGGGGACATGATGTGCCGCGGGGAGAAAAAGACGTTCTGAAGGCAGAGTTTGCGCTGAGTGCATTTAAACTCATGTGTCAGAGGATGTCCGATTGGCCATTCTGCATGTCAATCAAGTCCCGTTCTTTTCGGGGAGGATTTTGATTGGCTGGTGGATTTTCAAGAAGCACTCTCTTCCCCTTCAATCTCCCCCACATCCCCGAAGATGACCGGTCGATGGCGACCGACGCAACGAGCTCCCCTGCTCTGAAACACACATCACCGCACACGGGAGTCCAAAACACCGGCGCAAACTCTCCGTCACCAGAAAGCCGCTCCCCGCTCGGCGCCACGCCAAGCCCCCGGCAGAAAATCACTCCAGACCCAGAGTGTTTATTGAAGTCGCCCCGCGTGTCTCCTCCTGCTATCAGCTCCGCAGCCCTCGCCGACAAACACGAGCCCACCAAGGAAGCTGTTTTTACGTGGCACATGCCTCGCACGGAGCCAGCAGCGCCTTTGAAATGCCATGAAAAATGAACGAACTAAAATAAATTTGAATTTTTATAAAATACTCATTATTTTCCAAAGTCACAGGGAGCCACAACAGAAGGATGAAAGAGCCACATCTGGCTCTGGAGCCATGGGTTGCCGACCCCTGAGCTAGTCTGATAATAAGCTGTCCAAAGAGGAATGTTTTCAGTCTAACTTTGTATGTAGAAACTGAGTCGGCCTCTCTTCCATGAGCTGGGAGTTTATTCCATGAAAAAAAATCTACTTAGTGAGTAGATTTTGCTGCTTCACTAAAAAGAAAAGAACCTGGAATAAATGGATGAGCCGCAGAGCGTTCTTTTCAGATCTAATTCTTTTTTTTTTTTTGATCTGTTGATGAGCTGAAAGAGTTTGGAGGATGAATTTTGTTTTTTTTTTCAGGACAGTCACAGCGCGGCAGACTTCCCTCATCTGTTGCCCAAAACAACAATGGAGACAAGCAGAGGATGTAAAATATGAGTCTGAGTATGAATCCTTCAGTTCCATTTTCTGCAGCACCTGTACGAGTTCATGTGGCTAAGGCATAAGATGCTAAATGACTGCATTTCCAATGGTAGAGAAAATCTGAGGTACTTTCAGATGGAGCCTAAAGTAAAAACATAATCTGCTTCTAAGCTCAACATTTTCACAGTAATTTCCATTTACGGCAACAAATTGCTCCACTCACACACACTCTTTGAAGCATGTGTCTGCTTCAATGAGTGGGACGAGACAGAATTCGTTTTACCAGGAAACCATTTACAAAACCCTGCAAGTTCAGGCAGAGCAAACACAACCAATTTAATCAATCCACGTGTGTGCATGGTTAATGCGCGCTTGTCCCAGCACATCCCTCTATCACTGCTAATGAGTGGGATGAGCAGCGTTTAGTCTTAGTTCAGGTTTTCAAAGACAAAACTTCAAAGTCACAACATTGTTCTGCAACAGTGATGCACCTGATCATGTAACAGCTCTGTGAATGCCTTTAACCCTTGTGCTATCTTAGATGACCCCCCCCTCCCTTCCATGACAAAGGTGGATAAAGGTGGAAAGATTTCATATAATCCATGGACACCAGTGAAGATCACAAATCATTGAAGAAAAAAGGTTCAGAGCTCTGTCTAGTGGGTCTAGATGACCCAACTCCCAACGTTAAAGTGCCTAGGATAGCACAAGGGTTAAAAACCCACTCCTACGAAGTGTCATGGCTAGCAAGACAAAACAAAACCAGACGCTGGAACCTGGAAGGAGACACAGGTGAGTTCTGAAGTGAGTAAGAAATAGTTTTTAATCTCAGTTCTTGATGCTGTAGGCTGCAGGCGGAGCAGAAGAATCCGAGGAGGACCCACGACAAGGGTAGATGGTAAGCTGTGCCTCGTGGCGTCACTGGTGGATCGGTAGAGGCTCGTGGCGTG